>NSMO01000074.1:0-10575 GCA_002588565.1 Coelastrella sp. UTEX B 3026
CGGCCTCAGATGTCGGAACCACTCTACCCGGAATCACGGAGGAAAATCAGCTCCAGTTCCTGCTGGAGCTGTGCGAAGCTTACAATGAGGTGTGTTTTGCTGTTCCACCTGTACTTGTCCTTCTGCCGGCAGTACAGCTCATTGTACCCAACCATGCCGACCGTGACATGGACATCTTTGCGCAGTTTATATGGAAAGTTTAGCAATCAGGACTTTAGATGCCATCTACAGTGATGATACAACACAGCCAGACGTTCCTGCAGGTCATATGCTGCAGATGCTGTATTGACATCACAGCGTGCCAAGCGGCGGTGGGCCTTTGCTGTGAGCTCATTGTGTCCCCACACCGTGTCTATCGCAGGGAAAGCTAGAGCTCGACAAGGTGTTTGCAGCCATCGGTGCAGCTGGCCTAAAAGGAGACATCAGCATTGACCTGGCGCACGCAATCTGGTGCGCAATAGAACACTCAGCGCAGTTTCACAAAGCTGGAATGATAGACATGCAAGCTGTGAACCTGGGGCCCTGCACCGCAGTCATGTTGCAACACAGCTGAATCTGGTTACGCAGCCGTGGGGACAGCCTGTAGGACTTGGCAAGTTGGCAACTTCATCATGCAGCACAACAGCAGCAGGCCTCTCCAAGCAGTCGTGCTCTGCAGCTCAGTCGCTGCAGAGCGCCTGCCATTTCCTGGCCTGGCTTACAGTTTCTGTATATCTCGTACACTAGCAGTCTTAGCCGATGGAGCCATACCAATCACAGGCAGCTGGTTCAGGAAGGGTACTTAGGCAATTGGCTGTGCAGCAGTAGCAGGGTCTGCGACCGCTGTCCTCAGCAAACACTAGCTACTCAGCAGCAAGCAACAGCAAGAACAGCAGTAAAGCTCTGGCAGTGGCAACACAGCAACAGGTTGTTGTAGAAAGCTGCAGCAATAGGCCAAAAGACATCGCAGTGTTGATGTTGGTTCATGGGCTCACAGAGCAGACTGGCCCTCTATGCTAGCACGGCAGCTGTGATGGCTTGCAAAAACCCCCAACATTATATCACTTGGAGCATCTAAATGGACAACCTCAGTGGCAGTCAACACATATGGTCCTTGTTCTGCAGTTAGGCCGATACAGAATAGTGGCCAGGGCTGTGATTCTGTCATGGGGGTGGGGGTGGGGATATACTGCAGAGTTGGTGCTTCAGTAGTTGCAGGACACACAAATGCAGACCATTCTGGTCAGTCTGCAGGAACAGTTGCTCGTCTGGTCCACATATCAGCAGGCAGCATATCTGCACATCAGCAGTTGGGGTCCAGTGGTGCACACTCGAATGACTTCACTAGTTGCGGGAAAAGATTGCAGAGCAGCTGCAGGACAGTCACCCGGTTTAGGCCAGATAAGCCCGCAGTAAGCAGCTCCGAGGCAGAGGCAGCCGTCTGGCGTTGAATTGCTCAGCCGATTATGTCAGCAGGTCCAGCACAGGCCCCGCACACTGGCTGCAGGACACTCATGCGGGTTGCGGTGGTCAAGGCCACAATATGCAGCTCTGAGGCAGAGGCAGTTTGTCTGGCATCAGGTTGCACAGCCGTTGTGTCAGCAGTCGCAAGACAGGCCCACCACACCAGCTGCAGGAGCGGTTGCCCATTTGAGGGCAGTCAAGCCTGCAGTAAGCAGCTGTCTCGCAAAAGCACTTCGTATGGCGTCAGGTTGCACAGCCGGTAGTTGCAGCAGTTGCAGGACATGTCCCGCACACCGACTGCAAGAGAGCTTGCCCATCTGAGGGCAGTTGACCCCTCAGCCAGCTTTTGGGACCAGTGCGATGACGTTTTGATGACCGGACCATCTGTACCCTTGCAGGCTTTGTTCACAGAGGCCCGGCAGCAAGCACGACCACCTTGGAGAACTTGTGGCAGAATGCATCAAGAAAGGAAAGGTGGGTGGCATGAGAGCGCCTGGGTGACATTCTGGTTGCTACTGCTGTGCAGCCTAGGAGCAGTTTCTGCAGGCGGTGTTGGTTTTACGGCCTTGTCCGGTGGGGGCTAAGAGTGCATGCTTTGCCAACAATGGTGAACTGAAGGAATGTCTTGGCTGTGCGGGCCTATGGACCGTTCTTGCTTGCTCACAAGGCGAAAGAAAGGAGTAGGTTCACTTTTTGCAGATCTGGTGGGAGTATGCTTGCACAGGTCAACTGTTCTTCAGTGCTGTTTCCTGCATGGAGTATCGTGGTAGTCTGCACGTGCTCACCCAGCCACTCTGTTGTTCCTGCAGTATCACTGTGTGAGGTTACTCGACTGAAGCCCACCTGTTTGATCCTTTATTGGTTTCATTGGTTTCCTATCGGGTGTGAAGAGTACCATTCTAGATGATGAAGTAACTACTGTAACTTGTCTCTCCATCACTCTCACTTGCGCAGCTGCTCACAGCCATACACACAGCGTGCTGACTCGCTGCCAGCTGATGAGGCAGCTGAATGAGGACTGCGTGATGAGGCTTCCAACACAGCAAGTAAATCTATGTAAGGACAGCTGATGTGTGAGGCGAGCAGCAGCTTACTCATCAGGGGCTTCCTTCTCACAGTCCTGTGGCTGCTGGTGTGCTGCAGTTGACCCCAGATGTTTGCTATGTACGCCACCATAGCTGTGACGGCAACTAGCAACTCTGGCAAGCCAGCACCAGCATTTTTTTCAGTCGAGTCAACAGGTTCTTTGTGCCATTGCTGTTGTTTTGCAGTTGACTCGGAAGCTTGCGCTGGAGCTTGAAGATATGGAGCTGACTCTTGAGTAGTGGGCAGCATTGGATGATGGTTTGAAACTTCTTACAATTGCAGACCGTGCTAGGCTATGCCGGCGGTTGTGCGGGTATGCAACCTGTGCAGATCGTTTCAACAGCTCTTTGGTGTTGTTGCTGTTGTGCTGCAGTTGACTCGGAAGCTTGTGCTGGAGCTCGAAGACATGGAGCTCATAGCACACTCGGGAGTTGTTGGAAATGTTGATGTCATGAAGAAGAAAGAGCGACAGGCATACACTGCCATGTACTTCAAACAGGACAAGTAAGCAGTAGCACTCTAAGCAATGCCCGTGACACTGTTTATGGTCAAATGATTTTGGTGGTTGTGTGGCTTGTTGTGGTCAAAGTCTGTCAGCTGCACTCTGGCAGACCTTGCTGGTGGTCGGGTGTGTGCCATATTGCAGTACAGCACAAGTAAACGGCGGGTGTCTTTTCCGAGACTTGCAGTGCCAGCATCCCTGATGTTTGGTAACCTGTGACAGGTCACTTGGTACCAGGCACATGCAGCCATGTGCAGAGGTGGGCGATCGTGCAGTGTCCCGTAACATAGGCTTGCTGGTCTTGCACTGTCAGAGATAGGGATGTGTCAGCACTACTGCAACAAGGCTATCCAGCACAACAGCTGGCTGAAGCCTGCGAACCTGCCTGAGCCGTATCTGTTGTCGTGCCTTGCAGGTTCAACCTCTTGCGAGAGGAAAACGAGGGTTATGGCAAACTGCTAACTACCCTGCTGTCTGGTGGCGAGTTGCAACAGCAGCATGTTCCAGCCCTCATGCACGAGATCAAGAGCTTGATAGGAGCATTCAAACTGGACCCCAACAGAGTGTGTGACCTGGTTTTAGAGGCGGCTGCGAGGGATGCTGCAGGATGCCGTGTGTGGCTGCAGCTGATGCCTATGTTCAACAGGGATGCGCCCATGCAGGCAAGTGTACATGTCTGCTGCTGTTCATGTGGTTTTGGTCTTGTTGTGTTTGTTGACTGATGACGTCAGCCCGTTGTTGGCTGCAATCAAGCTGCCGCTTACTGCGGTAGATGGTTGCAAAGGACGCTGCAGGGTGCCGTGTGTGGCCGCATTGGATGTCCAAGTCTAGGATCTGGCTCAATGGCAAGCTACAACCTGTCCTTGTGCCAGCATGGCCAAAGGCTTGCAAACACTTTACTTCATACTGCAACACCACCTGGAACCACCATGATGCTGCTGTTTTGCTTGCCATGAAGTTCTCACACTGCCAGCAATGCCTCAGCAGCTTATCAGCTGGGGAAGACGAAGTCTCTGGCTCAATCTCAATGTACAGCTGCACTAACCTGTCCTTGCGCCAGCATGACTAAAAGCTTGCAAACTTCTTGCTGTGCAGTGCAACATCAGCTGAACCACCATGATGCTGCTGTTTTGCTTGCAGATGCTTGCCATGAAGTTTTTGCACTACCAGCAAGACCTCAGCAGCTTATTAGCTGGCGAAGATGAAGGCTCGGGCTCAACCGACAAGAACGTCGGCAAAGGACCTCCACCGAGCTTGTTTCAGCTGGCTGCTGAAATGATTAAGGTAGGTTGACAGACGCCATATCTGAGACATGATGTTGTGTTCAGTGATATGACAGCATCTGGCAGACGGTCAAACGTTTCAAGTCCTAACCAGTTGACAGGGCTGGGTCGCCTCTGGGCCTGGCCGTGAGTGGCTGTGTAAGGATGCGATAGCTAAACTGCCATGGGCTTGTTGCTGGCATGCATGTCCACAGCACCACACAGAGGTTGGCTGTTTGCCCAAGCACACTGTCAGCCAGGATGGAGACAGCTCAATTGTCATGCCCTATGGTGACAAGCCTGCCGTGCTTGACCCAAGTTCTCTACCGGTATTATGGCTATATACTTGTTAAGGGCTTGCTTTCTCACTTCCCGCCAGCAGCTATGTACAATGGCAGTTTACAGCTGCTCAGCACACTGCCAGCCTCTGGCCTTCACCACTTTGCATGCTCAACCTATTGGTTTGTACTGTGATCGGCGCTGTGTCTTTTTCCAGAGTGCCTATGTGTCTCTTGAGGGCTTGCTTTCATACATGTCACCAACATCTAGGTACAAAGCCAAGGCTAGAGCAGCTGCGCATACACTGCCAGCCTCTGGCTTTGGCCACTTTGCATGCTCAACCTATTGGTTTGTACTGTGATCGGCGCTGTGTCTTTTTCCAGAGTGGCTATGTGTCTCTTGAGGGCTTGCTTTCATACATGTCACAAACATCTAGGTATAAAGCCAAGGCTAGAGCAGCTGCGCATACACTGCCAGCCTCTGACTTTGGCCACTTTGCATGCTCAACCAAAAGGTTTTCTGCTGTTATTGGCACTGTGTCTTTCTCCAGGGTGGCTATGTGTCTCTAGAGGGCCTGCTTTCTTACCTTTCACCAACAGCCGAGGAACTTTCAACATCTTACAGATCCAGGCTAGAGCAGCTGCGTGAAGAAGTGAAGGGGCTCAGTTTGGCTAACCTTGGTGACTCGGCTGCAGCAGCGGAGACTGCTCCTGCTGAGGGTGCAGCACCAGCTGCCGGCGGGACTGGTGCAGGCGGCAGGATGGCTCTCTTGACAGGTGTGAATTCTTGGAAATCCTCGGTTTGCCAGATATGTTGCTCTATTGTGCTGCATGTTGGGCTGTCTGATGCTCCAAATGCTGTGCAGCACCTGTAGTCTCGACTGTCAGTGCCGGAAGCATCGTATCACAGTCTGGCTTTGTCTCATCATATGCGAGTACGATTGTTCGTGTGCTGCATCATTGCCTCCATGATTGCACTCGGCTTCTGGGGCTCTCTTTAGCACGCTGTCTTCAGTGTGATCGCTTGTAGGCAAACTAGATGAGATAGCCCAAACACGCGGCATAACAGATACCCCTGCAGATGAGCCCGCTCGCTACCGCCCTCCCCCAGGCGCAATGATGGGCCCCGGCATGCAGGGCATGTCCAACATGGCCCCGCCACCCCCCGGCGCCCCCTGGCAACGTGGCATGGTCCCCGGGGCCCCTATGGGCATGGGGATGCAAGGAATGGGTGGGATCATGGGTGCTCAGCAGCATATGGGTCCCGGCGGCATGATGTATGGCATGCAAAATGGGCCTATGGGTGCCATGGGTTCCCAAATGATGCAAGGTGGCATGCGTGGGGGAGCTGCTGCTGGTGCTAGCGGCGTTGGCCCGTTGGGAAGGCCATCGGGTGGCGGCGCGGACTACCAGGCAACGTATAATGTCATGCCGGCTTCTCAGTTGGAGTTGGATGCGAGGGGGTATGACAAGGCGCTGTTGGACAAGGGCGATAGTCATCTGCAGCTCCTGCAGGCGCTGATGCGAGTAGGGGCTTGGGAGCATGCGCTGCTCATGCTGGATTGGTTGCAGGTGCGGCTGCGTGGTGTCTTTCCTAGCAATAATGGACTCTTCATCCACTGCGAGTACTGATATAACACCTTATCATGCCTCTATCGCTTGGTTATACTGACAACTGTGATGGTACACAGCTAGTGCTGCACTCCTGGGCCAGCCATACTTCCTGTCTTGTCCCTCCATGCAGTCCGCTGCTGTTATCGCACCTGCCAGAGCTCTTCCTGCTGTCAAACCAGTCTGTGCCAAGCACTTGTGAGAGTCCTACACCACCTGGCATGCAGACGTTCTGATGTTTTCTGCTGGCATGCAGAAATCCTATGGTGTACAAGCCACCAATGACCTTGAAACCAGCAAGCATGTCACTGCACATCTTAAAACGCTCCTAACCCCAGCCTACAACAGCTTATACCCTAGAGGGCCCCTAGGTGGCAGCGTACTGCGCCGCCCTCCATACTCAGCAGGCAGTGCCCCAGGCCGCACCCCGCAGCCTTTGCAACCAGCCGGGCCTGAGCTAGACACCCTGGCATACCAGCTGTTAGAGCATTTGGGAGCGTATCTTTTCAGGGACTTGGAAGTTATGGTGATGCTGCTTCGGGTGCTTTACCATGAGTTGATATTCTATGGGGGCCTGAAGCCGCCTGGGTGGACGATTGCCAGACAGGGTGTGGACAGCAACAAAGTGGCACAGGTCAGCTGGCAAACTGTGCACCGCAGCTGCTATGGCAGGCGCCATTGCAGCGCTTGTGCAGACAATAGAAGCTTTGTGTCTTGCTTCGGCTGGGCACACACAGTGTGGATCAACTGAGTGTCTGTCGTATATCCTGCACATAGCTGGCATACTCATCCCTGCACGTTGGCAGCATGTGCATGCGGCAGGATGTGGTGCAGACCCCTTGTTGTCGCTCACGCTGAGGTGCCATGTGCTGTAGCGCAGTGCCTAATCTGTGCCGCCAACAGTAAATCTCTAAGCTTCTGTGTGTGTACTGAATGGATGCTTTCATTGCTGCAGGTCTCAAGGATACTGGCTGAGAATGTGTTCCCAGCACTGTGCATCAGCTACTCAAACCGAGGTCTGTCACAAGAGGTCTGGGATGTGCTAGAGCTCATGCCCTTTGCGGACAGAGCTGAGGTGGGTCATTGCTGGATCATCGCCTGCTTTCTTTCGACATCGATATCTATGTAGTCCACCTATGATGGCCGATACATACATTTACTTAATGCTTGTATTATGCTTGTGAAGCGCGTGATGACTCCTCTTCTAATGAATTGGTTTTGGCTTTCCTAAACTGTGCTGAATGCTTGTTGCAGATCTACCGGCAAGGCATGGCGGCCTGCAGCGCCACACCCGTATCAGCAGCAGCAAGTACACTGGCTGTGAAGGCGTTCAAAAAGATCAAGGCTCGCTTGGCACTCCCTGACAAGGCCGATAAGTAAGTGCTCTGAGCACCGTGCTCTGCCTCTGCCAGCTTGCAATATGGGTGAACACAACTGGCATCTACTGTAGGAGACTTGGGGGTGACATTACTGGTCATTTTAGAGTTCCGTTGGCCTGCTCGCTTCCGTTGCTTTCAGCTGCAGCGCGAGATCGTTGCGGATTGAGACTTAATAATTAGGAGCAGTCGTGCCAAGCATAACTAGAGCTTGATCTGCATCATGAATGCCCAAGGCAGGTTTCCTCATTCCTTGAAGCAGCTGGTTCTGTCTAGGCCAGCAAACCAACTGCAAGTCGTTTCTGCTTGTGCCTGGTACGTGTGGTGTGCAGGGGGCGCAAGGAAGTTGTCAGGGCAAATGCTCATCTGCTGTCCAAAGTAACTCACTCAGCTCCCTTACAGGCAAGTTGCTCTCATTTTAGAGTTGCTGTTGGACTGCCTCACCAATTTCCATATCGTACAGGGTGGCATTTCGCCACTGTGTTTTGAAATGAGCGTCATGAGTGGGTACACTCTGTTTCGCAAAGTAAATGGTGTACTTGCTTCCATGCCTCTTTTGTTTGCCAGTTAGGCCAGATGAGCCAGCAGATGGCAGCTGTCGGTATCCCATGACCAGAGCGCAGTGCACAGTTGGCTCCCTTTGCATGTACATGATGCTTCTGCTTGAGTCACGAGGGCATCTATTGCATCGAGGCAGGACTGTGTTGTTTTGACATCATGTATTGTGCAGTGATGCATACCCCAAACAGCGACAGAGGCGTGTCAAGTTGCTCCTCAAGTAGCACTGTTAGCGGCCTGCCCTTAAGAGTCTAGCAGCTTATCATAGGAGCCTTTGTCAGCATGCTTCCTCTGCTGGTCCTTGACGGCCCTGCGGTCTGTTTCAGATGTGGTGGTTCTCATGGTCCAATGTTCCAATGTTTGCAGGTGGCAGATCAGATCATGTGGTGGGCAGCTGGATCACCCAATGCCGTCGAGCCCTTGGCTGAGATTATGAAGTTGCCCAACAACCTCACCATTGATGCACTCACGTATATGGTGAGCTTTACCATTCGCGTTGTTGTGGATTGGAGGGTCCTGTTACTTAGTGGCTAGTACACGGTATTGTGCTATTATTGAGTGGGCAGCGTACCATCTTGAATGGTGCAGTAGAGAGAGAGAAGTTACAGTGGATAC
This sequence comes from Coelastrella sp. UTEX B 3026, assembly GCA_002588565.1. Taxonomy (NCBI): domain Eukaryota; kingdom Viridiplantae; phylum Chlorophyta; class Chlorophyceae; order Sphaeropleales; family Scenedesmaceae; genus Coelastrella; species Coelastrella sp. UTEX B 3026. The sequence goes on from NSMO01000074.1 coordinate 8,732, forward strand.
CTCACCATCTAGAATGGTACTCTCCACACCCAATAGGAAACCGATTGCAACCAACAAAGGATAAGACCAGATGCAGTATCCACTGTAACAGATCTCAGACAGAGCTAGACAGCTTCATGCACAACCTCAAGTATGGTCACCGTGCTCACATTGACCAGCAAGAGATCAGCAGCCAAACAAAGGACCTTGCCAACAATTAGGGGCATTCGGAAGCCATGGAAGCGCTGCAACACATCTACACCATAGCGGAATTGGCTGTGCACACAAGCCTTGTCTAGGCAGAGGTGTCTCAACACTCACTATCAAGGCTGGGTCCTGGCTAGTATCAGCTGTGTTTGTCATGCTCTAAATACCAATGTATGTTGCTGCCGTGTCTGCAGGTTCTTCATTGGTGGAGTCGGCTGAACCGCAACAAGATGAAGGCGGACGGCGCCAATGAAGAAGACTGGGTCACTGGGGTACTGGAATTATTGGGTCTTGGTAAGCGGGGGAGGGATATTTTCGTGCCTACCAAGAATGGCTTCAGTATGGCCCTCTGCAGTAGTAGGGGGGTGTGGTGCTTATACAAGGGTTGAGCATCAGGTTGAGCATTGTTGGACTGGTGCCAACTGATGCGTCATAGCCAATCAGCACCTTCCTGTGACAGCAGCAGCTCATTCTGCTGGCTCAGCACACTCCATTGCTGACGATCTTTGTTATCAGCCATCCACTCTGCTGCTATCAGTCCAGTATTGACAGACCAGGCAGTCTGATTGTTTCCTGCTCCCCACCAAACGACAGCTCTGACGTAAGCTGCGTGGCACACAGTCCTTGATCTCCGGCATTGTTGATGGCCTGATTGTTTGTTTGTTTCTGCTACCAATTGCAGCATGTCGCTTTCATCCAAGCTGTAGCTTTGAGCTGAGCCATGTGTTGAGGTACATGTTTGACGGCATCAAGTATGGCGATGCGCTGGACATGCTCATCGTAAAGACTCTGCTCAGCAAGATGTGTGGAGTGGATGGGGTGAGCGAGCATGCTGCTGTGTTCAGGGCGCTATTGTATCAGCCACTGCCTGATGGCATGTGCAGGCTGCCACTACTTCAGTGTGAAGCGTTGTGAACCCTCTGCAGCAGCTAATCGATCCCATAATGTGTGTGGTTTGTTGCTGAGATACCTGTTACGTGTTTGTCTTGCAGCCGCCTACTGCGTCCCCTGAAATCTTTCACGACCTATGCAGGGCAATGTGTTACGAGCCACTGCCTCTTGACATGTGCGCCCTGACAACCATCCTGTGTGCACTATTATGAACCCTCTGTAGCATCTCATCAATCCTATGAAATGTGTGCTTTGTTGCTGAGCTGCCTGTTACGTATTTGTCTTGCAGCCTCCTACTGTTGACCCTGGGGACGCCCGCATCCTCTGCAGTGGCAATGTTCTGCAAGCAGAGAAGATCCATAGCGTGTTGGACAGATCTGAGAAGCGTTATGTGTATGGGCGGAGACTCATCATGGAGGTAGGCCCTGTGAATACGGCACTTGGCTGTATTTGTATAAGCTAAGAGTTCCCGTCCTACGATCTGCATCATATGCACAGCTTCTCTGAAGCATATCTAGAGAGAGAGAAGTTACAGTGGATACTTCATCATCTAGAATGGTACTCTCCACACCCAATAGGAAACCGATTGCAACCAACAAAGGATAAGACCAGATGAAACCCTGTCAAGCACTCGCTCTCTATTTTCGCTTTTATGTCCGGCTTATGCAGCCGGATACGCACACTGAAAATGTATGTAACTTATGGTAGCAGTATAATGGCAGGGTCATTGCACACACACACAAAAGGACAGCTAATGCATAACAAAA
>NSMO01000074.1:10585-39459 GCA_002588565.1 Coelastrella sp. UTEX B 3026
ACCGGGAGCCTACCACGGCTCGTCAGCCCCATGCCATCATGCAACACACAGCGTATCACACCAGCAAAGTGTCAACAAATGCTGCCACCCAAGACCCAGTGTTGAGCTGCATCAACTGTCTTACAGAAGCTGCTTTGTTTAAACCCTTACTGCAGGAACTGCCAGGAGCCCCAGCAGCAGTTGCTCGTACCTCTAGCAGTAGCCATGAGCCAGCAGCTGGTTAATCAGTTCACAAGTGTTCTCGTCTGACTGACAGCATTGTCTGTTTGAAGTATATCAGTGTTTGGCTGCATCAACCTTGTTATTGAAGCTGCTTTGTTCTACCCCTCACTGCAGGAGTTACAAGAAGCCCCCATTCCCCAGCAACAATTGCTATTACCGCTAGCAGTAGCCATGAGCCAGCAGCTGCTTATTCAGTTCACAAGTGTTCTCGTCTGACTGACAGCATTGTCTGTTTGAAGCATATCAGTGTTTGGCTGCACCAACCTGGCCACAGAAGCTGCTATTGTTTTGTGCCTCATTGCAGGAGTTACAAGACGCCCCCATTCCCCAGCAACAATTGCTATTACCGCTAGCAGTAGCCATGAGCCAGCAGCTGCTTATTCAGTTCACAAGTGTTCTCGTCTGACTGACAGCATTGTCTGTTTGAAGTATATCAGTGTTTGGCTGCACCAACCTGGCCACAGAAGCTGCTATTGTTTTGTGCCTCATTGCAGGAGTTACAAGACGCCCCCATTCCCCAGCAACAATTGCTATTACCGCTAGCAGTAGCCATGAGCCAGCAGCTGCTTATTCAGTTCACAAGTGTTCTCGTCTGACTGACAGCATTGTCTGTTTGAAGTATATCAGTGTTTGGCTGCACCAACCTGGCCACAGAAGCTGCTATTGTTTTGTGCCTCATTGCAGGAACTGCAAGAAGCCCCCACTCCCCAGCAACAACTGCTATTACCTCTAGCAGTAGCCATGAGCCAGCAGCTGGTGAATCAGTTCACAAGTGTTCTCGTCTGACTGTCAGCATTGTATGTGTGAAGTATATCAGTGTTTGGCTGCATCAACCTTGTTATTGAAGCTGCTTTGTGTTACCCCTCACTGCAGGAGTTGCAAGAAGCTCCCACTCCCCAGCAGCAGTTGCTTGTACCCCTAGCAGTAGCCATGAGCCAGCAGCTGGAATTTGCCCTTTACGCCCTGCCCACCAAACACATCAAAGAAGTTGCGGAGCTCCACGACAGAGTGAATGACATCACTCAGCAGTACCTGTCATTCATGGAGCACTGCATCTCCAAAGACAAGATCCTGCCGCTGCAGCAGTACGTGGGGCTGCTGCCGCCAGTACATGAGTTGATAGGCGGGTTTGGGGTGCACCCGGCGTTTGCTTGGGCGCTGTGGAGACCTGTGGTAGTCGCGTTGGAACCAGAGCTAATGGTCAAGCTAGAGGTACGCCAAAGGTCTTTGCACCAGCCTCTCTACTATAGTGTGTATTTGGGGGGGGGGCTGCATGCTATGGGCAAGTGGTGCATATGCGGTCGAGGTTTGGTGCATATGCGGTCCAGGAAACAGCGTGCAGAATGCTGTGGACACCAGTGGTAGTCACATGGGAACCAGAGCTGATGGTCAAGCTAGAGGTATGTCAAGGCGCTTGGATCCCTTGTTGTGATCTCTGCATCAGCCTCAGTGTACTGAGGGGGGGGGCTGCATGCTTTGGCCATCTGGTGCATATGCGGTCCAGGTTTACAACAGTGTGCGGAATGCTGTGGAGACCAGTGGCGGTTGCAGCGGATTTGGAGTTCAAGGTCAAGCGAAAATCACGTCTCAAGCCTTTCTGTCTTGCTTGAGCGGCCGTTATATTACTGTGGAACATATATTGTGGACCAGCCCCGACTGCATGGCTGTCGGCGCTGCATCGAGGTTTCTCAGGCGGATGTCCTCAAGCCTGCTCACCCGCATTATGAAGCTGCTGCTATGCATATTATCCTGCGAGGTGGTCCACCCATCCCTCGTACTGCATGACCTATTTTGCAAGCCAAGTGGTGATGCATGGCCCCGATTGCTTTCCTGCAGGCCAAGCTTGCTGCAGCTGCAGCAGCAGCTGGTGATGATGCTGATGATGAGCTTGCTGGTCTGCTGGCCAGTGGGTCCACAAAAGCAGGTCAGGCTGGCGAGGAGGGGGAGCTGCCTGAAGAGGGAGAGGCAATGCAGGTGAGGCTGCTTCTGTGACTTCTAGAATAATACTTACGTTGGCCTTTGCCCCTATGGTAATGCTAGTATTAGCTGCATGCCCGTTTCCGCATGTTGAGGGTTTAAGCAAGGAGTGAAAGGCCTATGAAAGGTTGTCCACAGCTGCTGTTCATGATGCTGGTGATGAAATTGCGGCTCTGTCAGCTGGTGGGTTCACGAAAGCAGGTATCAAACCCCTTCACCTCGCTTGTGTATCTAGTTTGGCCTCTGCATAGCATGCTTCACATTGTGAATGGACACTTGGTGGCAAATGCTGGATGGCCCAGGGGGCAAGAACTGGTCCAAACCTTGTTGGGGTTGCAGTCCTGGTAGGCTCCACACAAGGGTTTAGGTGCAACGGCGCCAACTTTCCTGCATGTTATATCAAACGAATGGTTGAGGTGGGCTCCAGCAAAGGTTCAGGTGCAATGGTGCCAACCTTCTGCAATCTCTAATCAACGAATGGTTCAGGTGGGCTCCAAAAAACGTTCAGGTGCGGTGGCGCCAGCTCTGTGCATGTTCTGCTGAATGCCACGGCACCACAGTATGGGACACATCTACATGTCCCTTGAATTGCAAGGGATGATAGAGCCTGCTTGACACCTGCTTTTCGACAACAGGCTGTCTCCTGCATCTGCTGTGTCATGGATGGAGACATGACAGGCCTGCTGCGCTCTGAGCTGATGACTGGGCGCCTACTGTGAACAACCGTTGTGCTTTGGGTGTTCTGTCACAGGGCGTGGAAGGTCCAGGGGCAAAGTCGGTGGCCAAAGCTGATACTGATGGTGCCGTGGCAGCAGCAGACAAGGTCGACTTGCCAATCAGCATGTCTGATGTGATCGATTCCATCAAGACAATCGAACCTGGCATGTTTGCAGTGCTGAGGGTGAGGTCATAGATATTCTGCAACGTGTTGTTCTGTGCGCTGCTCAGCAATGTATTGCCTGCTATGGAAGCAGCTGCTGGCTTGCTGGTTTGCATATCATGCAGCATGCGAACTTTATGTAAGCTACCCACCAGCCATAGCTCTAGGGCCTTTGGCCCTGCGCCATCAAGAAGACACACCCTGGCGTGTTTGCTGTCTTTGATAGCATGTTTGGAATCACTGGCTTGCCAGCCTTACTTCGATCGAATTACTCTGACCTCTGTTGTTTCACTAGTCAGCTTTTGATGTCAACATCTTGATGATTAATGATGTTAGTGATAGCAAAAGTTCATTATCAGCATCAGCACTAGCATCATCATCATGTCACACGTCGTCAGCAGAATAACAGCACACGGGCAAAGCCAACAAACTGCCTTCCGGTACCAGTACAACAGGCGCCCCAGGTAGCAAAACAACTGTGAACAACTGGAAACAACTGGAAAAATTTGCTTACTGCCTGCTGTCATGCTCACTCACGGGCGGGCACTTGCTCTCAAGTCACCAAGGTGTAGTGCACTGTGCACATGTGCTTCTGTCCTTCTGCAGGAGCCCTTGTACTTGGCTTTCTGGAGTCTGAGGCCGGAGGACATGCATGTTCCCACTGACATGTGAGTGTGGCTATCAGAGATGCTTCGTTTGTTGTGCTACAAGTTGCTTGGATTGCTGTAGCTGAGCACAAACTTGCGGCCATGTGCAGCTGTGATGTGGTGATTAGAAGATTTATATATGCTCAGGCTTTCCAGCTGGCTGTAACGACATGATGTCTCCTGCAGTGTGGCACCGTCATTGAGCATTGATTAGTTGCATACTACTAGAAGCTGCGTCATGATCAGCACCGATATGCGCCCTCAAAACCAATCTGCAAGGTCTTTCTGCGTGTATACATATGTGTGCGCTTTCAACCAATTTGCGCGGTGTTTCTGCATGTATAAGTGTGTATGCGCTCTTTAAACAAACTAGCGAGGTGTTTCTGAGTTGTACATGTGTATATGCTCTCGAAATCAATCTGTCAGGTGTTTCTGGCTGTATACATGCGCTGCAGATACAATGAGCGCTTGAATGAGATTGACACGTTCATCAGGGCAGGGCCCAAGGAGATCCAGAATCTAACAGCAGCAGTAGACAGCGAGCGGCGGGCTTTGGAGAGAAACAGAAACAACAGAGGCGTGAGTGCTGTTGTGGCAATCACAATCACATTGCAGACTTGTGCATTGAAGCCTTGTATGTGCGTAGTGGAGGCTCGACAGCATCGTAGATTGCCATAGACACAACTTGAAGTCTGTCGGGCAATTGCTTTCTACTGGTGCTGATTGTATTGCTTGCAGAATCTGCTGCAGTCTGCTGCAAAGCACTTGGTCTGTTACCAACTAACAGCTAAGGACATACTCTTTGCAGCTCACAGATTACCCTACCAGGCACGCCTGCTCTGTCTGTTGTTTGTAGCCTATCAACGATGAGAACCGCATCATCGACAATCTGACAGCAAAGCAGAATGCCCTGGCGGCTGCCAAGGAGAAGCTAGAACACTTTACGGTGGGTCGCCTGTGCTCATATTGGGCTTTGTGTGGTTTACACTCCTCTTTGCCTAGTGGGTTCAGTCAGCAGCGACGCTCAGCACAACCTTCATAGCATACTGGAATAGTGGCGTACATGCCGCAGCAAAGCTGAATGCACTGCCCTGGCAGCTGTCGAGGAGAAGACAGAACTCTTTAGGGTGGATTGCCTATGCTTGTATTGAGTCTTGTGTCATCCACACTCCTCAGTTTGTCTCTTGCATAGTGGGTTACCTTTGTCAGCGACTCTCAGCACACTTTAGACTGCATGCAAGGATAGTGTTCATGCAAGTTGCCGCTGCACATCAGAATGCCTTGGCTGCTGCCAAGGAGAAGCTACATCCACAAAAGAGAAGAACATGCTCCAAGCGGTGTGCATCGCGATCCAATTGAGGCGTTTGTGACGCACTGCCCTGCGTAACCGCCAATCACCTCTGTGTTTGTTTCTGCGTGTTTGTCTCCAGGCAGTGAAGGTGCCACTGACCAATGAGCGTGTTGTTGACACAGCAGTAATGAGGCGCCTAGAAGCAGAAAGTGACGCCATATGTGTGCTCAACAGCTGTACGCCTCAACATCCATATGAGGCATGTTTGAAGCACTGCCTGACATAATGGCCATCACCTCTGTGTTTGCTACTGTGTGTTTGGTCACAGGCAGTGAAGGTGCCACTGACCAATGAACGTGATGATGCACTAGCCCGACATAAAGCAGTAATGAGGCGCCTAGAAGCAGAAAAAGACACCTACGTGCTCAAAGCTGTGCGCATTAAGGCACAGAATGAGGCGTTCGTGAAGCACTGCTTGGTCCCCAGGCTCACAAGGAGTGTCGCAGATGCCGCGTTCTGTCACTACTTCACCATGGCCATGCATCATATGGATGTGCCATGGTGGCCGGCTGGCTTCTTCTGGGACGTGGTAAGCCATCATGCCAACATACATGGTTGCTTGGTGATGCATGTCGCTTGTATGCCTTACTGTGAGCTGAGTGTGGCCTCCGGCAGCTGGCACATTGCAGTTTCTGAGAGAGCATTTGACGCATCATATGGGCGGCGTGGTGGCTGGCTGGCTTCTTCTGGGGCATAGTGTTTGCGATACACTTTGTCTATGCTGATGCTATTGTTGGGAAGGTTCAGCGTGCTGCGTAGGGAAACTGTAGGTTGATTCAACTGAAGTATGGTAGTGTTGTAGGCCGGCTGCAGTGCCCCGTGTGGACATGCCGTGGTGCCAGCTGGGTTCTGTTGTTGGGATGTGGCAGTTTGAGACATCATTGTATACCACTGCCTGGGTTGAAGTAGGGTCATGCTTGCATATACCTTTGTATAAGTGACTGAGCCAATGCAAACAGGATAGATGCGCTGGCAAGAGCTGCCGTTCCATGCAGCTGTTCTGTTGTATGGGGCGAGTTTACAGAATCAATTGGCAGACTGCGACTTGCTACGCTGCTCACACATGTCGCCAAGAGCCACGCAGCACATCATCCGCTGTTGAGACCGATTGAACCATCTCCTGTTGCTGCTGCAGGCTGTGACATCGCTTACGTGCATGATTCCTACTGTGACTGAGAAGGAGGCGCTGTGTGTGGGAGTCTTTCTGACGCTGCTGTTGCAGTCGCTTCAGGTATGCAGCTGGTATGGACTCGGTTTTCACCTGCAAGGGGTGTTGCATGTCAATTGCGAACAACACAATGATACAAATAATAATCAGACCAGTTCACGTTACAAGCGTGAATGCAGCAAGCTGACGTTTAGCTGCTCTGGTATAATAATGCTCTGATATTTCAGACATGCAGCACATAGTCAGTGCAGAAGGGCTCGTTGCATGTTGATTTTGTTCACAGGTCTGGTACTTTGATAAGCCCTGTTACAAGTGTGAGTGCAGCAAACAAACCATGCGCCACCCCGGCAACGACCCAACATCATACCGGCAGCACTCTATCAGTTTTGAATGTTTTGAGCTGTTTTGTTACCATGCACAGGTCTGGTATTTTGATGAGCCCCGTTACAAGCGTGAGTGCAGCAAGCAAACCATGCGCCACTCCGGCAACGACCCCAAATCATACATGCAGCACAGTCAGTTCCAGCGGCTGTTCAGGAAGTGGCAATCTGGCCTGTACAGGTCTCTCAGGACGTGTGCTAAGAGCCAGGAGTATTTGCAGAAGCGTAATGCTTTGGTCATCATGAGCAAAATGTTGATGGCGGACAGCGGTACTGACAACACGGGCAAGCAGAGGCCACCGGTAGGTGTTCATGATTGATATTGGTCATGCAGTGTTGTCGTGAGCTATACTAGTAGAATACAAGCCTCTGCAAGCCCAAGCCCTAGAACAAAGCGCTTTAGTTGTTGCGCTGCTATGAATGTCCTTTCTCCTTGCAAATATAGTGACGCGTCGCAGGCCAATCAACCAGAAGCCATAATGACAAGACAGGATGTCTGCTTGACCGACGTGAAGCAGTGCGGGAAGGAGCATGCAATCATTTAGCTGGATAACTGTGGGCTGTTTGTTGCTGCTGCAGATGTTTCCCTTCTTCAAGAACCACAATGATGAGCTGCAGGCTCTGCTGACTGAAAAAGCAAAAGGACAAGAGATCTTGTCTGCTTGACCGACCTGAAGCGTTGGGAGAAGCATGCGATCATCATGCTAACTATGGGCTGTTTGTTGCTGCTGCAGATGTTCCCCTTCTTCAAGAACCACCATGAGGAGCTGCAGGCTCTGCTGACTGAAAAAGCAAAAGGACAAGAGCTTATGCCTGCTTGACCGACCTGAAGCATTGGGAAAAGCATGCGATCATCATGATAACTGTGGGCTGTTTGTTGCTGCTGCAGATGTTTCCCTTCTTCAAGAACCACAATGAAGAGCTGCAGGCTCTGCTGACTGAAATTCAAGGCAGTGACAGACGAGAGGATGTCAAATTGATGGCTGGCACACTGGCTGGGCAGCTGAAGGCCAAGATTGAGACATGTGTTTTGGAAGCACCTGCTGGCCCGAAAGGTATGCATTTCTCGTTTGCTGGGCTCGTGGTATCTGTTTACTGTGTCGTGAGGTGTGCTTTGTGAATGGTTTCCTGGATTGGCAGTGGCTTCAAGTTGATGGCTGGTGCACTGGCTGGGCAGCTGAAGGCCAAGATTGAGACATGTGTTCGGAAGCACCTGCTGGCCCGAAAGGTACACTCTTCGGGGTCCCCGGTTTGCCAGTCATGCAGGTTGCGTCGATGTGCTGCTCTAATTACACCAGCGGCAGACGCTCAAGTCGTCTATGAGGTAGATGCGGTCACAGCTTGCCAGTTGTGTCTTGCTTCAGCTGGGCACATGCAGTTCGTACAAGCTGATTGCCTGTTGTAGATCCTGCACTGGTATACCCATCCCAAGCCGATCTTAGTCGTCCAGTGTGATTTATTGCCGCACGTTTGGGCTCGTACAGCACAGCTCGGATATTCTGAAGCTATACGCTTGTGTTGCCACCGTGTCTCTGTCAGTTCTTTGTTTCAGTCGGTAGCTTCAGTAACACTGAGGTATCAGCATCACATGCAGCAGAGACTGTATACACTTTTTATTGCCACAAGAAGTGCTGCAAAAGGCGCCGCTGCGGTTGCTCGTTTCCGTATAACACAGGTACAAAGGGCAAGGCGGCCGGCTCAGCAGCAGCTGCTGCCAAGCCAGGGGCAAAGATACCGCCACCATCCCCAGTCAAGGCGCCACCTCAGCAGCAGCAGCAGGCGGGATCACGGCCAGCTACTCCACCGGTTGCAGCAGCAGCAGCAGCAGCAGGGGACAGGACACCGGCTCGACAGCCGGCAGCAGCAGGAGCAGCAAAGCCGGCTGCAGCAGCAGCGGCAGCAGCGAATGGAAAACCAGCTCAGGCTCCTAGGGCAGTTAAGCGTGGCGCGCCACCAGCAGCAGCAGCAGGAGCCGCAAAGCCACCGGCAGCAGCAGCAGCAGCGGAAGGTGAACCAGCAGCTAAGCGGGCGAGAACGACACCACCTCCAGCACCAGCAGCAGCAGCAGCAGCAGGGGAGGAGGGAGAGGTCCCCGAAAGCAAGCCGGCAGCAGCACCAGCAACAAAGCCAGCAGCAGCACCCGCAGCAGTAGATGGTCCGAGGCGGGCTCCAGCAGCAGCTGGTGGAGCTAAAGCAGCAGCAGCAGCGCCTGGGAAAGCTCTAGCAGCCAAGATAATTAAAGATGCTGTTAGGCATCCTGCTGTGAAGACGGAACCCGGGGGTGCTGCTGCTGCTGGCAGCAGTAAGCCACCTGCTGCTGCTGTTAAAGCTGAGCCTGGCAGCGGTCAAAAGCAGCAGCAGGAGCACAAGCATCACCATCACCAGGACAAGCAGCACCAGCAGCAGGAGGGTGATCGACCTGCTGCTGCTGCTGCTGGCGCTGGCAGCAGGGGTGCTTCACCTGCTCGGCAGCAGCAGCAGCATGGTGGCAGCAGTCACCACAGGGACAAAGATCACCGGGATCGTGAGCCATCGTCATCTGGCCGTGATCGAGAGCACCGCGACAAAGACCGCGATCGCGATCACAGCAAGGACAGCAGGGCGGATCGTGAACACGCAGCAGCAGCAGCGGCGGCGGCTGATCAGCCGCAGGGCAGCGAGGGGGATCACAAGGGCAGCAGCGGATCCCGACGTGGTGGCCGCAGCCGTGAGAAGGAGCGACAGGCGGAGGAAAAGAGTGAGAAAAAGCGGGATAGGAAGAGTGAGAAGGAGAAGGATCGAGCGGAGAAAAAGAGTGAGAAGCGGGATGAAGGTCGGAGGGGTGGAAAAGAGGAGGCTTCGACACCTAGGTACTTTCGGCACGGCCTATAACAGAAGTGAAAACCTCGTAACAGCTCGTAAACGTCAAAAGCGAGCATGAAGCAAAGGCGAAAGTATGCGTGCTGGTGAACAAAGCTGGCTTGCCTGTATGCAGAGTCCCCACACTGTCGATAATGGTGACTGTAGTCTGCTTTGTGGGAAATACCTGCAGCATCCTGCAATGACCTTGCTATTGTCTCTTGCAAATATGTTTTGGCATGCTGGATAGCAGCTTCTTGGTTGGTCAGAACGCGTTGTCTGACGCCACTATGGGCAGAAAAGCCAGTCACTGGGGTAAAGCGGCACCATGCAAGTTACAACAGCTTGAGCAGCAGCAGCTCGGGTTTGTGCACTGCAGGCTTTCCATATGCGGTGAAATTACTGTGGCGTAGGATAACTGAGGGGACATTGCGTGCACACTTTTGCCTGCTTTTGTCCAGAGAAGCTTGCAATGCTTATATGTGTGCTGCCCGCTATGTGTAGGGAAGAGACAGACGGCGCCAGGTAGATGATAACAAAGCTCTGACAGGCTCTGATGCTGACACTTCAAAACCATCAACTGCATCACCGGTTTGTTGAGAGAAGCTTGCAATACATATGTGTGCTACTTGCTGTGCGCAGGGAAGAGACCGAAGGCAAGCGCCGCCGAGTAGATGACGACAGCAAGGAGCAGCAGCAAGAGCAGCAGCAGCAGCGGACGCGCAAGCATGTGCCGGTGCAGCATCCTAGTAGAGAAGAGGAGCGGCCTGGTAGAGTCAGTGAAAGGGGTAGCGGGGATGGGGGTGGAAGGAAGCGGTAGGAACGTTTGTACCTGTGCTGTAGAATCCAGCAGCAGCAGCAGCAGCAGCGGGCGCGCAAGCCTGTGCCGGTGCAGCATCCTACGGAGGAGAGACATAGTGGGATCGATGAAAGGGGGAGCGGGGATGGGGGTGGCAGGAAGCGGTAGGAACGTTTGTATCTGTGCTGTAGAATCCAGCAGCAGCAGCAGCAGCAGCGGGCGCGCAAGCCTGTGCCGGTGCAGCATCCTACGGAGGAGAGACATAGTAGAATCGGTGAAAGGGGCAGCGGGGGTGGTGGAGGCCGTAAGCGGTAGGAGTGTTTCATGTTAAGGATGCAGTAGTTTCCGGCGGCAGCAGTGGCACCACCAGCCTGCGCAGCTGCAGCAGGCGCTTGTGCGGGCCCCAGTGGGCTCCTATGGCAGAAGGTCTGCTCCTAGGCTCAGAAGTCAATCCGAGGGCTGGTGGGGGCGGTAGGATTGAAACCTTGCAGAGTTAGTGGGGGTTCAAGGCACCGGTGCAGGCGGCAGCAATGACACCACTTGAAGTTTCTTTTCTCTGTGCAGTGCTTGTTCAAACCGTGTCTGCAGTATGTATATCATGCTACAAGTGAATAGATACTTTTGACCGGGGTTGTTGGATGTTGATGACACCGGAGGTCTATGTGACAGCTGTCGGTGTGTGTCGGTGTGTGGGGCTGGAACGTTCGAGTGGTTGACAGGCACGGGCGCTGGGCTTGAAACGGCCGATCTCCTGAGCAAGTTGGACCCGCGGGTCAGCTATGGTTCACCAACACCATATCACGGTGGCTGCCGCACAACGAATATGGACCGTCCGTGCGCGCCGCGCAGAATGCCGGCATGCATACTTCTGCCTTGATTCATGCTTGTTTTCAATGTTCACAAAGTTTCATGAAGTTCTTACTTCTTTCAATGCATTGGTTCGTGGTGCCGCGTGCAAACTCCAAGGTTTCAGGTCGCTTGCCGTCGATTGACTGAGCCATTGCCCGTGCTGACGGCCTGCATGTGAAAGCATAACCCACTTCTGCTAGGCACAGTGCAAAATACAGCAAACGGGCGTCTGCATGCGGGTACCCGGAAGTGTACTGCCGCACGGTGTGTCGTCAGAGTGACCAACGTTTCGTTGCCCAGGCATTGAGTGGCTGTCGCCCCTGCAGCACAACTCAACACGAGGACAACTCGAATGTACGCAGTTTTGCACGGAACACGCTTTGATCGCGCCGATTACAGTTCATCTCTGCAGCATTCGCAGCACAGTACGCAGCATTACGAGCCTGCTATCTGCATACCAGCTCAACGCCTTGTATGACTAGCTAGTGGCTTCACTCAGGCCTCTAGTAACTCATTCAGCCGCATAACTATGGGCACCGATGCCGTAGACGTGCTATCAAAGGCTGGAAGTAATGCACAAAAAGCAGCAACAGCAGCAGCAGACAAACAGCAGATCACTGGCATTAACAGCAGAAATAAGATTGGTCTAAAAGGCATTTCAGAAGCACCAGCCGGCCCTAGACCGATCACTGCAGCTACAGCAAGCAGCAATGCACAGGAAACTTCAGCAACAGCAGCAACAACAGCAACAACAGCAGCAGCAGATGGGCAGCAAGTCGACGGCGTCAATACCAGAAGCAAGGATGCTGTAAATGGCGTTGCGGATGCTCCGGCTGGATCAGCAGCTGCTGCAAGCAGTAAGGGTCATGAGACATATCCCAGTAAGGCAGCAAGGGAGGCGCTGTTTGGTACCGGCCCTGAGCAGGTAACTTCAGTGATACCATTGCTGCTGCTGCTGCTGCTACTAGGTTGTTATTGGGTGGGAGTTTACCCTAGCTAGGAACCCAAATGCGGTGCGCTCCTGATAGAGTTTCAAAACGTGGAACCAGGACTTGCCATAAGCAGTAGCAGCAGCAATGCCAAGCAATGCCACATATCCTAGCACGTGGCGTAGATAGGATGGAAGCAATCATGTTCACCATCTGCCTTTGCAACATCGTGCACCGTATGGCCATGGCTGGACTGGCAGCAATCGTAAGTATAGCCCATCACGGCAGCAAAGGAGCAGTGCCGTTTGGTACCGGTCCTGAGCAGGTCATGCTGCCTCTGTTGTTGCTGCCTTTTCATCACCTTTTGGCACTTACTACCCAGCAGCTGCCAGCGGAACTGAACCACCAGGTATCAATTGCTTGCTGCAGGTTGGTGAAGTTGGATTTGAGATCTGTGGTACCATTCCAGAGTGGTTTGGTGGTTATAAGGTTCTCTTTTCTCATAAGCCGCTATGGTATTGTGCAGTGACTTGCATCATGATGTGCAATTGACACTCCCTGCTTGTCTTGTCATTGCAGGCTACACAAGTTAGAACTGATATCATTGAATTTCTGGCACACTCCCCCCAGGCCGGGTAATGGTGAAGCCTTTGCCAACTGTGCTGCTGGATAAATCAAAACCAACAAGTCTTATCTAGCATTGAGTGGGCCAGGGAAGCGCTGCACGATGTTGTGGCTAGCCGGAGTCGACAGATCAAATCCCACCGGCTGGCACATGTAAGAAACTCAGATTTTCAATGCAAACTCTGCTTTGATTTCTGCAGGTTGCTGAAGTCGAAGCTGAGGTCAGTGGTACTAATCCACAACGTTTTTGTGTCTCAGGGCGTGCCCAACTGTGGATGAGTCAAAATCTCCGACTCACAATCATTGATGAATAATGTTCATTGCTGCAGGCTATTGAAGTTGAAGCTGAAATCAGTGGTACCATTCCCGAGTGGTTATCAGGCTCACTTGTGATGAATGGCGGGGGAGATTACGCTCCCATGAGACATATGTTTGATGGATATGCAATGCTCAGCAAGGTGAGAGAATTTCACATCAAGATGCAATGCTAGATAAAGACAACTAATCATCACTTTTGTTTGAGTTCGTTACGACGAGTTGAGTCAACTAGTTTGACCTGTTCGATTGCCATTATGGCAGAATCATGTTGAGTCAGCCGTCAACATCACTGCAGCTATCCACTGGTGGCTTTGCTGGCATCAACTGTGGTTGCACGGCACCCCCCAAACAGCTTAAATACCCTAAATGGCCACCTATTCGGAACCTGTTGATGCTTGATTAAGGGTGTACTTGATCAAGTCTGGCAGCCATATCTATGAGCATAGACTCTGTACCTGGAGTACTGTGTTGTCCTGTAACTGCATCAATATCGTCACCAATAATAATCGTATCAATAGTTCATAGTTGTCTACTAGGCGTGTCGGCCTATGTAGTTGATATGGATGCAATTGGTGGCATGTCTGGGTTGAATGTGACTGATGAGGTTTCTGGCAACCACCGAAACACGTGTCTCACAAGCCGAACTGCATGATAGTTTGCTAACCGTGCTGTGATGTGTGTTGTGCGTAGTCGTGCAACCGGATCAGTTTCCCGGTCTGCTACTTGCATCCCTAGTCCTTTGGAAGTCATTTGAAGTTGATCTCAACAATTATACGTGAAAGTTGTCACAGATTATACACGACTGACGAATTGCCTGTCTGCATCTGCACTTGCAGGTCAGGATTCATGGTGGCCGTGCTTGGGGCCGCCAGCGATATGTAGACACGCACGCTTATAGGCTGTATAAGGAGCAGGGTAAGTGATGTACGAGTGAATGAATGAATGAATGAATGAACTCTGCGTAGCGCTTTCACTAGAGCGCTAGCGTAAGTTGAGGGAGGGTTATGTGTGTGTCGTGGTGACTCCACATTCCCTACCGTCCGCTCACGTCCCCGAAGGTGCGAGAGGGCTGATGCAAGAGCAGCTCAACTGAGCGCGGTGCCCTGAATCTTTTTTGACCCTTCAAGCCTGTTTCTTCACAACAAGGAAAGGGTTTGGGAACAGGGTGCCTGATGTTGTGATTGCAATTTGACATACATAGGCTAGTTATCGTTGTTCACAGCACATGGGTGCTACAGCCTTTCTGTGGTTGTCATACAGCCCTACAGTGGTTGGTAGGGTGGCATGTTGCTTCTAGCTGATCACCTGTTGGTCAGTGTGGGCATGTTAACATAACTGTTAGGCGGTTAGTTATAACTGTTAGCCGGTTAGTTATAACTGTTACGTTACATATCTAACCAGCAGGCTCTTTCAAGAGGGGATGCTTTCTTGCACAGCCACCTTCTGTGAGAGCTCCATTCCGGAAGTTGCATGTTCGTGATTGCCAACCACATACAACGTGTATGCTTTATGAATTGAACAGGGTGATCCAATCCTTTCAGAATTGGTGTACACTCTCGTAAATGGGGTGCAGGGCCAATGGCCATGGAGCTATGGCTGGTGGGTAGCTTGTATATGCTTGTATATAACAATGGTGTATACAAGAAGCTATGTTATTTGGCACGCGACGCTTCAGCCCCACGATCAACAACACACATGTGTAATCTGCGACTAGCATTTGCCCGCCAAAGCATAAAACAACACCAGAAGTATCTTTGGTGCTTTTACTGCTTACTACATACAGGTCGAGTGGTGCTAAATGAGTTTGCCACACCCCCACAAGGTCTCACAGCCTACATCCAGCAAATGGCAGCACCATTCGCAGCTATGTTATTTGGTACACGGCGCTTCAGCCCCATGACAGACAATGCGTGTGTGAGTGTATACGCTGTCGGAGATGGTGCTATTGCTGCAGAGGAACAACAGAGGCGTTGTTTGAAGGCTACAGATGAAGGGCTGACTGACACAAGCAAGGACAAGGTAGGCGCTGCTGCTGTTGGTTGCTGCTATTGCAATGCTGCTGTTTAATGCTGCTGTTGCTGCTGAGGAACAACAGAGGCGCGGGTGGAAGGCTACAGATGAAGGGCTGACTGACACAAGCAAGGACAAGGTAGGCGCTGCTGCTGTCGGTTGCTGCTATTGCAATGCTGCTGTTTGAAGGTGTCGTTTTATTGCTGTTGAATGCTGCTGCTGTTGATGTTGAGGGACAACGCGCGCGGTTTTAGGGTTTCAGATGAAGGGCTAACTGACACAAGCAGAGGCAAGGTAGGCGCTGCTGCTGTTGAATGCAGCTGGTCAATGCTGCTGTTGCAATGCTGCTGTTGCTGCTGTGAAACAGCAGAGGCGCAGGTTGAGGGCTACAGATGAAGGGCTGACTGACACAAGCAAGGACAAGGTAGGCGCTGCTGCTGTTTAATGCTGCTGTTTAATGCTGCTGTTGCTGCTGAGAAACAGCACAGGCGCAGGTTGAGGGCTACAGATGAAGGGCTGACTGACACAAGCAGAAACAAGGTGGGCCGTGCCGCTTTGTGTCATTGCCAACCTGCAGGGGCCAGATGTATTTTTCCAAATCAGCAGAACAACAGATCTTTCTGGCTGGGGGGATCTTTCTCCTTCAGTAGCAGCTTAACCTGAAGCTCAGGTCGGCTCTGTGCTGCTGCTGCTGCTGCTGCTGGATCAGTCGCGTCTCTTAACATGAGGGGCTGAACTTGTCACAATTAGCAGAACACCAGACTGAAGTAGCAACAGAAGATCTGTGAATGCTTTGACCAACATTTTGTCCTTCTTCAAGAGCTGCTTATCTCCAAGCTGAGGTCGGCTTTGAAATAATGTGAAACTGCCGTTGCTGCTGCTACTGCCACCGCTGCTGCTGCTGTTCACTCCTGCTGTTTGATGCTTCTCTGCAATGCTGCTGTGGCAGCTGGGAGCAATGCAAGCCTCAAAACGTTTCATCCTGGTGCATTACTACATTGAATGGCGGTCATAGCCCGACCCGCAGGGTCTGTATTGGTCATAATCAGCAGAACAAAACACCAGAACAGCAATAGAAAGTTTTTGAATTTCTATTGCTGCTCTAGTGTGGTTTATATCTTCTTTGATTGCTGCTTATATTGAACTGTCACCTTCGACAAAACAGCAGGTTTAAAAACAGCACTAGAAGATATGTAAAGGCTTTGGCTAACAATTTGTCCTTCTTCAAGTGCTGCTTATTCTCCAGCTGAGGTCGGCTCAGTGATACATTGAAACTGCTGCTGCTGCTGCTGCTGCTGCTGCTGCTGTTGCTGCTGTTCACTCCTGACTGTCAACACTTGCTTCCGAAGTCTCTGTGATGCATCTGTGGTTATTGCCGACCTGCGGGGACTGTATGTATTTGTCATAATCAGCAAAACAACAGGCCTATGTATCGCCTAATCCCGGTAACTGATTCATGTTGAATGTTGAATAGATCTAGAACAGCAATAGATCTGTGGATGTTTTACCCAATGTTTTTGTCCTTCTTCAGTTGCTGCTTGATCTGCAGCTGAGGTCGGCTCAGTGATACATTGAAACTGCTGCTGCTGCTGGCTGTCAATGCTGCTGTTTGTTGCTTGTCTCCGATACTATGGCTATGTGATACATCAAAACTGCTGCTGTTGCTGCTGCTGCTGCTGTTGTCTGTTCAGGTGCTGCTGTATGCCATTACCGAGGACCCCTTTGGCAGCTATCACGTGGATCCAAACACCCTAGAGACAATCGAGCAGGTACAACAGTCAATGTCATTTTTAACCTCATGTTCAATGTCTTCTTGAGATAGAGAGTTGATTTTGATTATGTTGCTATCAGACTGCAACAGTTGGAAGCAAGGCCACAAATCCGAGAGAGCTACCAGACTTGGACCGCAACTCCGCTGCAGTATTTGGTGTTGCCAGCCCACTGCACGTGGCAGCCACAGTAAGTCTCAGTTGTTGTAGAGAGTACTGTCTATGACAGTGACAGTCCTGGCCCAAGAATACAGGCCGGACATTACATGATGCAACCTCAGGATTGGCACTGCAACTCTGCCAGCGCATCTATCTTGTTGCACTGGCGCAGTTGCTTTTGCATGGTGCAAGCTGTGGGATATCCTTTTTTTAAAGAGATCACTTATGCAATATCTTTGTAAGAGTATCTACATGTAACCGCCGCATCAGCCGACATAAAAGCGAAAATAGAGAGTGAGTGCTTGACAGGGTTTCATCTGGTATTATCCTTTGTTGGTTGCAATCGGTTTCCTATTGGGTGTGGAGAGTACCATTCTAGATGGTGAGGTGTCCAATTGGTTTCGTTACATAGTCGAGCAGCGCCACTGTAACCAATATCCACTGTAACTTCTCTCTCTCTCTCTAACCATGCCTATCTCAAAAGAACCGGCAGTACAGGACATGGCTGCAGGGAATATTCATCTGCAGCTTGGAGGTATGGCTAGAGTGGTTGCTAGTGAACCAGCGAGCCTTATAAAATCTGGCCTAGCGCTAACTTGTTTCATATGCGCAACTCCAACCCTAACCCCTAACCCTCAACCCTAGCCCCAAACCCTCAACCCTAACACCTAACCCTCCTAACTTCAAACCTCAACCCCAAACCCTCAACCCTAACCCCTAACTTCAACCCTCAACCCTAACCTCACACCCTGATCCTGATCAGGCATCTTGTATAAATCTGGCCCAGCGCTAACTTGTTTCATATTATATGAATCACATTATATGTATGATACATGTAATACTTATGGTACATGTGCTATGTACATATACAATTAGTTACGCATACAATGTTTGATGTATATGTTTTGTTTAAATTGCTGCAGGTTTCATATCCTAACAAGTTGCCGGCCATCATGCAGACCCCTCATTGCTGATGAGCCAGCAAGCCCCTAAACTTATGGCCAGCGCTAGCTTGTTTTATATGCTATATAATACAAAACATAAATTTAGTACATATAAGATATATAAGAAGATATGTATTCAATGTGCTGCAGGTTTCATACCCCGACAAGTTGCCGGCCATCATGCAGACCCCGCACCCCGCTGTAATGGCTGATGGAAGCTTTGTAAACTTCAGCAGGACATTCCCATTCGGAGGCAGTCATGTGTACAGACAAGACCGAGTCACACACAAACGAACAGAGGTAACACAAGTAGTTGTGTTGTGTTGGAGCAGTCAATAGGGTTGGGAAGTAGCAACTTCAGCAGGACATGCCCATTTGGAGGCAGTCACACATACAGACAAGAGTTAGTCACACACAAACGAACAGAGGTAACAAAAGCAGATAACTTGGGTTTGAACGGTCGATAGGGTTGAGGGTTGGTGGTGGTGGTGGGGGGAGGAGGGGCTGGGTAGCGACTTCAGCAGAACATTCCCGTTTGGAGGCAGTCATGTGTACAGACAAGACCGAGTCACACACAAACGAACAGAGGTAACACAAGCCTTGTTGGTAGGGTTGCTTGTCTTTGTAGTTTGATCTTTTGTTGGTCACAGTGAGCGTGTTGCAACCAATCCAGTTGGTAACATGTTCATTCAAACATCTATCTTGGATATCTTGTGTTGGAACCATTGACAGGGTTGGGGTTACCTGTGGCGGCTGATGGCAGCTTCATGAAATTCAGCAGAACATTCCCATTTGGTGGCCGTCACGTACACTGGCAAACGAGTCACACACAAACCAACCGAGGTAACACGAGCAGATTCGCCCTGCAACAGTTGTCAGGGTAGGGGGTTGACGGTGTGTGTGTTTTGGGGGGGGGGGGGGGGGTGATAGCGACTTCAGCAGGAATTTTTTCACGAACTTGGAGAACTTTTAGACGGCAGCCATATCTATAGGCAAGAGAGAACGCAAGCGCACCTGGTCAACAGCACAAGTCTTGGTTTACTAAATTTGCCAGGGGATGTGCGTCGCGCCTGGGTGGCAAAGATCTGAGTGCCTTTTGTTCCTTTACCACCTTCAATTAGAGACGCTTTGTCAGCAACCTGATGCGTCGGTTGCTTGCTCAGTCCATGTCCTTGTGAGGCACCTGCTCTGCATCTGTCTCTCGCCTGTTGGTCTCTGTGTGGCCAAAGCACTGCTGCTGCTGCTGCTGCTGCTGCTGCTGCTGCTGCTGCTGCTGCTGCTGCTGCTGCTGCTGCTGCTGTGTAGGTCATGTCACTGATTGACGGTAGGGAATGTGAAGTCGCCCCGACACACACATTACCCTCCCTTAACTTACGCTAGCGCTCTCTTGAAAGCGCTGTGTGGAGCTCATTCATTCATTCATGTCACTGCTACAGGTGCCTTTTGATGAATAAGGTGGCCCAAGTACTGCTGCTGCTGCTGCTGCTGTGTGGCCATGTCACTGCTATAGGTGTCTGTTGATGAATAAGGTGGCCCAAGTACTGCTGCTGCTGCTGCTGCTGCTGCTGCTGCTGTGTAGGCCATGTCACTGCTATAGGTGTCTGTTGATGAATAAGGTGGCCCAGGTACTGCTGCTGCTGCTGCTGCTGCTGCTGCTGTGTAGGCCATGTTACTGCTATAGGTATCTGTTGATAACTAAGGTGGCTAGGGTTTAGGGTTTAGGAGTAAAACCCTAGGAGTAAAACCCTAGGAGTAAACCCTAGGAGTACGTGAGCCTGGAACCGGCGGTCACAATCTGGGCTGGTGATTCGGCCTTGGCTAGTGAAAGACTCACCAACGGAGGATCAAATTGCCTCAGATCACTTTCGTGCAAGACCGCCACTGGTTCAGATTCACGACTCTGCATCAACAGATTAGTACGTTTTCAAGTAGTACTGCTGGAGCAACCAGTATACATGGACTTCATAGGAATGCTGCTGGGCTATAACAACACCACTGCTGCTGCTGCTGCTGCTGCTGCTGCTGCTGCTGCTGCTGCTGCTGCTGCTGCTGCTGTAACGATCACAGATCGCGTTTGTGCCAGATCGCCACTGGTTCACTCCCTCCTGGATGCATGGCTTCGCTGCAACAGAGAAATACGCCGTATTGCTGGAATAAACACTGTACATAGACTTGCTAGGAATGCTGGCTGCTTATGACAACGTCACTGCTGCTGCTGCTGCTGCCCATGTTGCAGATTGCTTTCATACCAGATCGCCACTGGTTCACTCCCTCCTGGATGCATGACTTTGCCTCAACAGACAAATATGCTGTAATACTTGAGCAACCCCTATACATGGACTTCCTAGGGATGCTGCTTGGCTATGACAATGACGCCGTCTGGATGCGCTGGCGGCCCGAAGAATGCGCGAGGGTGCATTTAGTCACACTAGATGGCAGCAAGGTATGTTGTGTATTTTAGAGTATCTGACTTTTTTTGCACTTACTTGTTATAAACTACTTGCTGACTAGGATTGTGTTCTTATCTTCTTATAAGCTTTATTTGAATTAATAAAAAACTGCTTGTTTGTATGTGTGTGGACTGCTAAGGAATGCTGCATGGTTATGACAATGATGCCATGTGGATGAGCTGGCGCCCTGAAGAAGGCGCGAGGGTGCACCTGGTCACACTAGATGGCAGCAAGGTATGGAAACACTACTTAGTATTGAGTACCACGTGCAAGTCCGTACTATTTGCATATCTTTCCAAGTTTTTCACAGCATATCTCAATTTGTCTAAATAACTAATTTATTTCCATGGAGTATGCTTGATTGTATGTATGTGGACCGCTAACGAGTGCTGATGGTTTGTGATGAAATGGTTGTTGTGTGGATGAAATGGCGGCCCGAAGGAGTGAGGGTGCACCTGGTCACACTAGATGGTAGCAAAGTGTGAAAATGTTGTGTATCATCGAGCACAACGTGTCAGAATGTACTCGATGACCTCATGATAACCAAGGGAATCCACAAATTTTCCTTTTTTTTCAGAAGCTTCTGGAAAATGCTTGAACATCTGCATACTTGAGTATTTGTTTTTCCAAATACACGTGTGGTCTTGTAGTTTCAGTTGGAAAATGCTTGTTTGTATGTGTGTGCACTGCTAAGGAATGCTGCCATTGCCCCCAAAGTCACCAGCAGACTTACTAGACATAAAGAGTCTAGCAAGTCTTCTAGTGAGAATGGGGGCAATGGCAGCTTGCCTATCAAAAGTTAATCCAAGTCAACGGTGCCTGTGCTAAGGCCTATTAACTTATACATGCTTGTTAACATGAAGATAACGTTATGATGCCGTGTGGTTGAGATGGAGACCAGACGAAGGACCCAGGGCTCATCTAGTGGAATTGAACATTAGCAAAGTGAGTTCCTGGTATCTCCTTCTGAATGTTTTGTAACATGTTATGAATGTTACCTTTGACCATTCAATGCCTTCCTCCTCGTAGAGCTCTTGCTCCTGTGTGAAGAGGTGATGGGTGAACTGCTGCTGTAGACGCTCGTTGGCATAGTTGATGCATAACTGCTCAAAACTGCAAATGGCCTTTTCCCAAGTGAATGTGAACACGGTCTGTGATGCTCACTCTCAAGCTGCCCTCCAGGTGTCACTCAGTGGAAACAACTTTAGTACTCCTTGCAAAAGCTCTCTGTGCTGCTGCTGGCTGCTGTTGCTGCTGCTTGCAGCCTGTCCAGACGTTCACATGTCCAGCCTTCTGCTTCGTCCACTGTGGCAACGCCTTCGAGTCCGAGGATGGCAACACCTTACATGTGGACCTGGCTGTGTTTGAAAGCGCTAGTATACTCAACGACCTAAAGTTGAAGGTATGACCAGGGCCCCTCCGGGAAGCTGCTTGGTACAACCTTGTTTCTGTGTAGATGCACCACGTATATTCAAAATTGCTACGTTCTACGTAGATCAAACCTGTTTTCAAGCCTCAACCAATCCAGGCTCTGTTTTGGGATTTTGTAGCTCAGCATATGCGGGTCTGCTGTGTTTGAAAGCGCTGATATACTCAACGACCTGAAGCTGAAGGTATGACCAGGGGGGAAGCTTCTTGGTGTAATCTTTTGTGTGTACTTGCCTTGTGTAATGTGGATCATCCCGCACATGCTTACAAAGTGCAGCGGGATCAAACATGTTTCAAGCCTCAAGCCATCAAGCCTTGTGTGTGTAAGTCTGTAGAGCAGTATGTGTGGACCTGGCAGCGTTGAACCGTGCAAGCATGCTCAGCTGTTCACAATGATAAGGAATCGCGATGACTCATCTGAGTGGTGTTGTGCTCTGCAGAACCTCCGTGCTGGGCTTGTTATTGTTATTGTGGTGTAGACCCACCGTGTATGTTTGCCTTGAGTCCGTAATATTGTGAAGCAGCATATGTGGACCTGGCAGTGTTGAACCGTGCAAGCATGCTAAATTGTTCACAATGATAAGGAATCGCGATGACTCATCTGAGTGGTGTTGTGCTCTGCAGGACCTCCGTGGTGGGCTTGTTATTGTGGTGTAGACCCACCGTGTATGTTTGCAAATTTGCTCCAAACCAGACAGCTGAAAGATGATTCACCCTTGAGTCCGTAATATTGTGACGCAGCATGTGTGGACCTGGCAGTGTTCCACCGTGCAAGCATGCTCTTCTGTTTATAATGACAAGCGATGGCGATGACTCGTCTGTGTGGTGTTTCTTGCTCTGCAGGGCCTCCCTGCTGGGCTTGCTGCTCTGGTGTAGACGCACTGCATATGTTTACAATGTTACTTGGAACCAGACAGCAGAAACATGATCATGCCTTCGTTTTGTAATAGGGTTTGTGATCTTCTAGAGCATCACATGTGGACCTGGCAGTGTTAAAAGCATGAACATGCTCAACTGTCCAGCGATATGATGAGCAATCGCAATGATTCATACTGTGCGGTGCCATGCTCTGCAGAACCTCCGTGCTGGGCTTGTTACTGTGGTGTACAAGCACGTTGTATAGTCACATACTGCTCAAAGCCAGACCGCTGTTTCCGAAGTTCGAAAATCAAGCCTTGTGTTGTTGAAATTGTACAGCAGCATATGGAATTTGTAAGCACACGAGGACCTGACACAACATCGCTCGATTGTTCGCAATGATAAGCACTGACAATGCCTGTGTTGTGTCGTGCCCTGCAGAACCTCCATGCTGGGCCTGAGTTAGGTCGTGGGATCACACGCTGTATAACTGATATCGCTCAAACCCAGACAGCTATCACAAAATTCAAGCCTTGGGTTTGTATCATTGTGTGGCAGTATATCTGGACCTGACACAAATTTTGCTCGATTGTTCGCAATGATTAGCACTGACTCATCCTGTGTGGTGTCGTGCTCTGCAGAACCTCCGTGCCGGGCCTGAGTCAGGTCGTGAGATCACTCGCTGTGAATACATGAGGCTGGACATTCCACTGGACGCACCTTGCTATTCAGGCAGCCTCATACATATACAGGTAGGCATAGCCCTCTCGCCCCTTCGGGGACGTGAGCGGACGGTAGGGAATGTGAAGTCGCTCCGACACACACATTACCCTCCCTCAACTTGCGCTAGCGCTCTCTTTAAAGCGCTATGCGGAGCTCATTCATTCATTCACTCATTCATTCAGGTAGGCCCTGTTAGATGCCCTGTCAGAAAGTGGTTGTACGTGTTGTTTTGCCACTGTCTGCTGTTTGTGCATTTTGCTTTTTGAGCCAGGACATGATGTTTACTTGCCAGATATGTATTCTCATACTGTCTACTGTTATTTAAATCAAAGCAAATAACAGCAAATAACAGCAAATTTGCTACTTGGCCTGTCAGCCCGAACATTCCACTGGACGCACCATGCAACTCAGGCAGTCCTCTGCACATACAGCTAGGCCCTGTATTGTCCCTGAGGGACCAGCCGTTCACCACCTTCAAAGGCACCTCCTTGAATTCGGGGATGTGAGTGGACGGTAGTGAGTGTGGAGGCGTACGGGAGAAGCCCAACACACGTGTACATCTCTCCTTCCCTAAACTTACGCCAGCGCTCTCAGAGCGAAAGCACTATGCGGAGTTCATTAATCGCTTATAGGCCCTGGGGAGCAGTGCTTATACTCACCCTGTCTACAGTCCTCGGCGGCCAGAAGCCAATGCTTGCATAGCTCGCACATCTTGCACAAGAATTGCTGACTGTCAACCTTTGCCATTTTTCCATGCATGTCTCTTGCTGAACTCCGTCAGTCACCTCGTCCGATCAAACAGTCTGAGTTGCAAAGGCCCGTTGCTTGTCTGCTGTTGTAGGGTCCCAGGCCTCTCATTCCTGACGCCTCAGTCAAGCAAAGCTGCAGTGCCATGCCACGGGTCGCCATCCACATGATGGATGCATCCCTGCTCAGCTTTGATTGACCTAAGCCAACACTCAACTCTCTGGCTTGCACAGAAATGCTGACCAAGAAACTTTGCTATTTGGCCTGGCAGCATTCCTGTGCGCTTCTCTTGCCATTTCCTGTTGATCAATAGTCAACATTTCAAAGGCCCTTTCCTTGTCCGCTGTTGTAGGGTCCCAGGCCCCTCATTCCTGACGCCTCAGTCAAGCATGTTGACTTCATGGATTTCCCCAGTATACACCCAGGACTCAGGGGCAGACCGAACAGGTAAGCAGTGCTGCTACATGTAAGCAGAGACTGAGTGCTTTACAGGGTTCTCATCTGGTTCGAACCTTTGCTGGTTTCTTTTGGTTTCTTATTGGGTGTGGAGTACCATTCTAGATGGTGAGGTATTCACTGTAATATCTTTCTCTCTCGAAAAAAATATGTAAGAGCTACCCACCAGCCATAGCTCTATGGCCATTGACTGCATGCCCCATTTTGGAAGCAGTTACAGCCCAGCTTCTTGGTCGCCCCGAGTTCAGGGGCAAAGCAAACAGGTAAATTGGTGCTACATATATGCAAGTCACCCACCAGCCATAGCTCTGTGACCATCGACTCCGTGCCCCATTTCCGCAGCAGTTACAGTCCAGCTTCTGGATACCCAGCGACTCCCGGGGCAAAGCAAATAGGTATATTTGTGCTACATATATGCAAGTCACCCACCAGCCATAGCTCTGTGAAAATTGACTTCGTGCCCCATTTCCGCAGCAGTTACAGTCCAGCTTCTGGACACCTTCCGAGTTCAGGGGCAAAGCAAACAGGTAAATTTGTGCTACATATATGAGTCACCCACCAGCCATAGCTCCGCGCCAGCAACTCCGCGCCCAACTTTCTGCAGCAGTTACAGGCCAACTTCTTGGACGTCCGGGGTTCAGGGGCAAACCAAACAGGTAACGTCCTCCTCGTGTTATTTTTCCGGTCACACTTGTAGCGCAATGGAGATCATCGAGTCTGTATGTTGTCAGCGTCAAAATTCGTTACAGCTTGTCATCACAACAGCACAGGGAGCTCTTGGGTTGGCGAGCCCCATGCATGGCACTGCAGCTCTTGCCAGCGTGTGTGACCTGTTGCATGGGTCAATCACTTTCATATGTCAAGTATGTCAGCTCCCCAAGCAATGCCGCCACCCCGGCGCTTCAATTCAGACGCCACTGCAACCCAATCGGCAGCTGCGGTCACACCAACATGGTACTTACTCCGATATCAAGCAATTTCCTCAGTTACAACCCTCACTTGCAACCAAACAGACACATAGACTGACAAGTGCTTTGGATATCGGAATCCCAAGCATTTATCAGTTTATGTGTCATTTTGGTTGTGAGTGAGGGAAGTGCTTGGTGTTACCTCATTGTGTGTGTTGTGATGTGCATGTGAACTCTGAACCAACCCCTACAAACCTAACCAAACCTAACAAACAGAATTTTTGCAGACTCTTGCAACTAAGACCTGTCATGCGAGTCTGCTGCTAAATAGGATGTTTATGATAGTCATGTAACAACCGCCCGTGAAACATTGGGCGCGGAGTCGATGCCATATGGCTATGGCTGACTGGTAGCAGGCATTATGTGGTTATGCTGCAGGTACGTCTACTCAACATGTGCTGTGCGACCAACCAACATCGGCAATGGCTTGTCCAAGTTTGATCTGCACACTGGTGGTGTGAAGGTCTGGCATCACCCAGGAGGAGTTACAGGTGACTACTAGCTTCATAGTATGAAGCAGTATTCTTGTGTTAGAAGTTCTGATCCGACTTGTTGTGTTACATGGTGCAGTTTGCTATCACCTTGTTCATCATATTTGTTTTGCTACCAATGTTTCAGGGAGGAACTTATATGAGAATGAACAAGACCGTGTAGCAAAACAATCATCATGAACATCCATGGCCATGATTGTTTTGTTCATAATCCGATTATAGTAGCAGTTCTAGTAGCAGTTTCTCATCAGTGATGATTGTCTTGATACACGGTTTTATTCATGATCATAGACGTTTGTCCCTGAAATATGTGTCTGCTATCTCGTACTCTGATGCTTGTGCTGGCAGTGGATTCCCCAGTAGCTCAGTGGTAAAGCATTAGCTTTGGCCAACGAAGACACAGGTTTTGGGTCCTGCACGGGCACCCGCAGATTTGCAGTTACAAGGCTTGATACCTCAAAAGTCATTCGCTGGCTTGCTGGCTAGTGCGAAGGATGTACTATGATAGTGTCAAACCTCACACTTTTGTGTGTCAATCCATCTGCAGGCGAGCCGCACTTTATCCCCAGCCCAGATGCAGCAGCAGAAGATGATGGTTTGGTGGTTTCACCCTGTGTAGATGAAGACGGCAAAGCCTTCCTGGTGGTCTTAGATGCCAGCAGCTGGTCACAAGTAGCTAGGGCTCGGCTGCCGTACTCAACACCTTACAGGTTTCATGGAGTATGGCTGCCACAGTCGGGACAGAACTCAGTAGCATAACAGCCTAGTAGGTGCTGAGCAGGACAGAGTGGTTGGATTCACTTGACCTGGTAGTGTCAATAGTTTGGCTGTTGTTGGTTCCGCTTTTGGAATATGGCGCGGCGCCGATGGCCATGGCGCTATGGCTGGTGGGTGGCCGCCACCCAATACTTTCACTTGACGTGAGCCAGCTGTTTGTGGTAGCAGCTGCTGTGGCTCCACCTGGTCTGGTGGGCTTGCAATCAGGGCTGCAGCTGGTTCTGTATTCAATAAGTTCAACCGGTACAGAGCCAATGCAACATAGTAGTTGCACTGTCAGGCTGCATGCATGTCACGGTGGAGGGTCACCACCCGGGTGCCACCGGATGATGCACGTCTAAGCTGCCTGAATCCCAGATAAAACCTGGGGTTGTGAGTCGCCAGCAGCTAATCAACCCATAGGTCAGCAGAATAGACTGTTTGTTACGGTAACGTCCTGAGTCAGTATACTACGTAGGTGAGAGGTGCTGTCTGTGAATAATGTTAGTGTGTAGATGAACTTCATCACGGTGACGGTTCAAACACGGCGAGAACAGTCTTTGTGTTGTTGGATGCTACCAGCTGGTCAGAAGCTTGCAGGACTGAAGTACTCAGTCAAGTAGTACTTGATACCTTTCAGCTGTAGGTGCCATGGGCCTTCGTTCATGCTCAGTCAGGCTGGTCCAGAGGATTTCGTGTTGGAGATTATGACACTCAGGGCAGATGATGTTGCCCTGGCATTCTTCTGCAACTCGGCCAGCCACCGCTGCACGGTCACGAGCTCCACCCTGGTCGCCAGCGGGGCCAGTCGGACCTCCGGAGCGGATCCGTAAGACTGCCCTGAAGAGCGCTGCGAGCTCATCCGTGGTTGCAAAGCTTGCCAAACGTGCAGGGATGCTCAACTCGGACTCTCGAAACTTACATCTGATTATGAGACGGCCGCCAGTTTGCAGCGAAGGTTTTCGGTGAATACATACAGTACGATACACTGCCTTGACCACTGCGTCCGTGTTTGCCGGGTGTGTCAAAATGAGGTTAATAGTCAGCAGCTAGGCAGTCAATGACAGTCCAGCTGGCCTGCAGGCTGCCTGCATTGTGGCCCTATGCGGTGGTTGGGGCCTTGTATAGAGGGGCTGGTGATCGACTGCCCAACTGCCTGGCAGTTAGGCAGTCGATCACCAGCCCCTCTATACAAGGCCCCAACCACCGCATAGGGCCACAAGCTTACAACGCCACAGCTCACACATGCACTGGTCACACGTGCATGGGACCTTTGAGGATATGCCTCCCGAAAACCATGGCCATGTGCATTCGACAACCAAGACCGCCTGTCAAACAACTGGGCGGGCATCAACTTGAAGCTTGGCAACCGTTGTTCCTACGGCAGTTCCTGCAGGAAGATTACACCACACACACGCCAAGTTGCTTGCAGCAGCACTCAATGACAAAAGCAGTCATGTGCTGGCCAACGGTCTTGCTGAACCTGATTCAAGGCGTTACCACTTGCAGTGTGCAGCAATCTACAGCGGGGTCACAGTACTGAGCTGTCAGCTGGCCTGCTACTTTCGCTCTGCGGACTGACAGCAGCTGGCACTGCTACTGGTGCCAGCCTTGAACACAGTGCAACTGACACAATCTGCAGACCCGCAGGCAGCATAGGTATAGCCCCAACCATCTCTTTCAACACTCAATACAAGTGCTGCAACAGCTACTGGAGTCTACCAGGTTGTCCTGCAGTACTGGCCAGAGCTGTTGCATGACCTGGCGAACAAGTGATACAAAGTGATGCAACAGCAGCACAAAGGCTCAGTGTGTGATGCTGCTCACCTGCTGACGAGTCACAGACATCAGCTTTCCATCATAGGGAGCACATCACTACAGCTCCAAACCGCCATAAACATCTGCAGACACGTCTGCACTGCCCGGGGGTGGCCGGGGCGGGCTGAACCCATAACTGCACTACAACGCAGTGGGCTGCTCTGCTACTGCTCAAAACGGCAGATGCTCTGAGCTCTGTAAGCTATGTCACGCCAGCTTCCCTAAACTTCTGCAGCAAATACTGCTGTCTGTCACCACTGCCCTCCGCAGCACCCCACTCAAAATATGGCACGCTAACAACCGTGTAACCCCTAG
>NSMO01000075.1:0-33453 GCA_002588565.1 Coelastrella sp. UTEX B 3026
ACCCCTACGCTCAGTACTTGGCACGCCCGGCACGCTGTCACCCCTGGAATGTATAAATGCTCTCTCCATGAACTGCATCTAGCAGTCAGCTTATTAACAAAGCAACTATCTGATCATGACTACTATCTGATTGTTGCTGCTGCCACCACTACTTAGGTGTCTTCATGGTGTCACTATGGGCACTACCCCTTGCTCAGTACTTTCCACATCCGGCACGCTGTCACCTCTTGTTCCCTTTGCCCACAAACTGCGACTAGCAACCAAACTGGACAGCAGAATCCTATGTGACTAGAATTTGACCGTTACTGCTGCCATCACTGTTTAGGTGTCTCTATGGTGTCACTACGAGCCCTGCCGCTGCGTTCGGTTCTGCTCACATCCGGCACGCTGTCACCCCTCGAGTCCTTTGCCCATGAACTACAACTAGGCTTCAAGTATACCCTGGAAAACCCTCATGTCATTGACCCCAGTCAAGTTTGGGTGGGGGTGGTGCCTGCTGGGCCAACTGGCGCAAGCTTGAACTCAAGCTATGCCACAAGGAATAGCGACAAGTAAGCTCCTGCGAAGTTGTTTAAGTGCACAGTGCACCTACTGCTTGCATATCTTGTTGTGATACCCTACCAATGCGGTTCAAGTATACCCTAGAGCCTGCATGGCATTGGCCCTAGTCAATGTCAAATGGGGGTGGTGCCAGCTGGGCCAACAGGCGCAAGCCTGAACTCAAGCTATGCCACAAGAAATAGCGACAAGTAAGCTCTTGAGTAGTCGCTGCGGTGCACACTGCACCTACTGCTTGTATATTTTGTTGTGATACCTTACCAATGCGGTTCAAGTGTACCCTGAAGCACATGTTTTTGACCCCAGTCAAGGGTGGGGGTGGTGCCAGCTGGTCCGGCAGGCGCAAGCCTGAACTCAAGCTATGCCACAAGAGATAGCGACAAGTAAGCTCTTGAGCAGTCGTTTTGGTGCACCCAATGCTTGCATACTTCTTGCATACAACATAAATACTTGAAGCGGAGATTCTTCAAGTATTTTGATGCACATTGCACCTACTGCTTGCATACTTGTTGTGATACAATGCTGTGATACAAAACTAGTGCGATGCAAGTATACCCCAGAGCCTACAGGTCATTGACCCTAGTCAAGTGGGTGTGGGGGTGGTGTCCGCTGGGCCAACAGGGACGAGTCTGCATGGAATGCAAATCACTCACAGCCCATGTAGCACAGACAGCAACACAGGTGCACAGACTCCCCAAATAAGCTGCCTAGTTGGAGACATCTCCCACCGGCTGGAACATGTAGTACCTCAGCTCTCGATGAATCTGAATCTAGCTATGCCACGAGGAGCAGCAACATGTCCACTGGCTTGCTATGCCTGCAGATACAAAGATGATCTAGGTCATGCCATTGTCAACTTTGCCCGTGTTGTGCCTGACGGCTTGCTGGTATTCTTCCCAGCTTACAGCCTGCTGCAGTCCTGTTTGGATCACTGGAAATCAAGCACTGGCACTGGTAAGCCTTTCACTGCGTCAAATGACCCCATCAAGCAGCTCATTGCAATAGCGGCTGCAGGGCTGCTGACCTGTCTTGGACTTGTGATGCCCACAAACAAGCAGTTCAAACTGCTTCTAGCACTGGCAACGTCGCACAAGGTGATGCTGTAGCGCATGCAAGTCCTCAGGCATTGCTCCTCTGTTTGACTGCATGTCAACGACACCTTGCCACGTTCAGCAGTGCCGGTCAGGTTTCAGCAGCAGTGGACTCAAGTGTCTAGCTGGGACCGACAGCCTGTTGCTTGGCGGACTGCCTCTGTAAGTAGCCGACCTGAGTCGCTGCTGAACTGTGAGTGTTTATGCTGGAAGTCCTCAGGCGTTGCCTTTGTGCTGTCCTGCAGCTGGTGGGTTCCACTACCGATGTTTGCCCGCCAACACGCTCCAAGGGGTCTCCGGTGATGTATCCTTGTCGTAGCTAGCATAG
Source organism: Coelastrella sp. UTEX B 3026 (assembly GCA_002588565.1). Lineage (NCBI taxonomy): Eukaryota > Viridiplantae > Chlorophyta > Chlorophyceae > Sphaeropleales > Scenedesmaceae > Coelastrella > Coelastrella sp. UTEX B 3026. The sequence goes on from NSMO01000075.1 coordinate 1,978, forward strand.
ACTAACACTGATTCACAATCTGCCTGTGAAACATCAGGCGCGGGGCCGATGGCCCATGATTATGGCTGACTAGTAGCAGTTTCTGGTATTGCCCTTTGTGCTGTCTTGCAGCTGGTGGCCCCACCATCTGGGAGCGGATCCTGCGTCACAAAGCCCCAGTGATCGAGCCCAGGGCTAGCAGCGCGTTTGCAGCAGCTATTGCTGACTATCAGCAGAAGCTGGAGGACCCAAACGGCACTGGGGCAGTGTTCTTTGCTGTATGCAGAGGCAAGGTGAGAAGCTGTCTGTTCACGGTTGCGTGTGCTTGTGCAGGTGGGCCAGACCCTGTTGTGGATCAAACCCATGACACCCTGTGATATCGACACCGGCGTAACACCGCTTGGTGTCGACACTCACCTGACACCGAGCGGTGGAAGGGGTCTTAAGTGGACACCGGCCCGACACCAGGCGGTATCAAACTGTGTCTCGACCCGGCGTCAACACCGTATGTAGAAGCGGAGATGTGGTAGCCGAACTGCGACGTGCACAGGCCATCTTCATTCAGTGCTATATACTGTTAATCACAACAGCTGGCAAGGATTTCATATGACTTTGACGACTTATGTGATGGAGTGTAGTTATTGATCAGAGGGGACAGGCAATGACTGGCTACCGCTACTGCAGACAGTTGGTGTTCGGCGAGACTGTTTGCTGGGGTAGGCAGGTCGGGGCGCTGTCACAACGGTACTAGTACGGGAGTAAATGCCATTCAAGTGGAGTTCTGAGTTTGATTCCCTCTTCTGCATCCCATGTGACTTTAGTTTGCTGATGTAGTCCTCCATTCTTGGCATCTGAGAATGATGTTGTGCTTGTGATGTTATTCTGTTGCCTATGCTGGTAAGCACGTGCCTCTGAAGGCAGAAACAAGGCTGGCCGTATTGTTGCTGATTACGCTGCTTCTTTTGGCAACTGCAAGGCTCTGAAGGCATGGACTGTAGTGACAAGGCTGGCCGGTGTGTGGTGGTCTGCCTTATCCCTGCTACAGGCAATCCACCAAGTAATACTCTCATCCAATCTGCGATCCTGCATCGCCAGTGTTTGTAGACGTTGCCGTGCTTGCGATCACACGCTGCTTCCCACTGCAATTGCAGGTTTCTGAAGGCATTGACCTTAGTGACAAGGCTGGCCGCGGTGTAGTGATCAGTTATCTACCTTATCCTGTCACAGACGACCCGCCAATTACTCTCATTCGGTCTGTAATTCTGCATCCCTAGTGCTTGTAGATGTTGCCCTGAGAGCATGACGCTGATTTCGTTGCTTCTCACTGCAACTGCAGGTACTGAAGGCATTGACTTCAGCAACAAGGCTGGCCGCAGTGAACTGACAACTGGTGTACCTTATCCGGCTACACACGACCCGCCAATTACTCATCCTCTCATCCAATATATACATCTGCGTCCCCAATGTTTGTTGAATTGCTGTGGTTGTGACCTGACGCTGGTTACGCTGCTTTTTACTGCAACTGCAGGTTTCTGAAGGCATTGATTTCAGTGACAAGGCTGGTCGCGGTGTGGTTATTACCGGTCTACCATTTCCCGCTGCACATGACCCGCATGTGAAGCTTCAAAAGCAGTTACTTGATGAGGAGGCTCATGCTGGCCAGGGGGGTATCATGGGCGGCAGAGGACTCTCAGGAGAACAGTGGTGAGTACTACAGTGTCCAAGATGGCCGATTTTATGTGTTTATGTGAAGCTACGATCATTTATCCGCAGCACATCCAATAAAACTAGCCATGAGCTGTGTACTCAGCATCTGCTGTAATCATGCGCCCAAAGCTGTGGACGGCACTCAACCAGCCTTGCTTATGTAATTCACGCCACCGTTGCTTAATCTTTGGAATAGGTATGTTTCAAGTCGACCAAGCAATGGGCCGTGTCACCAGCAACTGCTATACGCACGCAGTGACCACTTGCATGATTGTGGCCCTCAACAATCATTGCCTATCAGTCTTATTGGATATCCATTGCAAGCTGGCAATGTTTATTCTTTGCTTAGAAAGCTGAGTTTATTACATGTGCCAGCCGATGGGATTTAGTCTGTGGACTCCGGTTAGCCACAACATCAAGCACCGTCTTCCTGGCCCACTTTGCTTTGCAATAGGTATGTTAAGCATTGCTTGCAGTCAACCAAGCCATGGGCCGTGTCATCAGCAACTGCTACAATCACGCAATGATCACTTGCATGATCATGGCCCTCAACAATCCTTACCTATCTGGTATAGGCTCAGCACTTGTTGTGCCGTTATGGAGTGTGCATGAGGTGGCATCACTGGTCTTGGATGCCAGGTCACGTATGTCGGCGAGGTTGGCCTTCTAGCATGGCTTCATAGAGCGAAGTAGCTGCTGTTGCTTACTCTTTTCATTAGGTATGTTGCGCAGTTTCTGCCATGGGCGGTTGTCATCCGCCATCGCTGCGATTACAAGACATGTGCAGATTACTGATTGTGACACAAATATATATGTTACATATCCATTTGCTGCAGGTATGTTCAGCAGGGTTTGCGAGCGGTCAACCAAGCAATGGGCCGTGTCATTCGCCACCGCTGGGATTATGGCGCTGTCCTATTGGCAGATCACTGGATGCGACACACAATGTATATGTCATGTTTTCATTTGTTGCAGGTATGTTCAGCAGGGTTTGCGAGCGGTCAACCAAGCAATGGGCCGTGTCATTCGCCACCGCTGGGATTACGGCGCTGTCCTGTTGGCAGATGAACGATTTGGCTACTCGCAGAATCAGCGACAACTCAGCAGATGGCTCAGGGAGCATGTTGTGCAACATCCCAACTTTGGAGCGGCGATAGGCAGCTTGACAAAGTTTTTCAAGGTATTGTTGCATTCAGTTACTTGTATTGTTATGCATCTTACTTATTATGTCGTTTTCTGTACCTGACTGATACAAAGTATGGTTCGATGGATTTTACCTCCTAGTTGCAGACGCACGATGCGCCGTGGCAGTGAGTTATTAGTACAAAGTAGTCATTCGATGCCATCGCTATGCAAATTACCAGCGGCAACCCAGCAGATGGCTAAAAGAAGATGTGATGCAACATCCCAACTTTGGAAGTCTGATCGGCAGCTTGACAGCACCTCTATTCTTCAAGGTTCTGCTGCTTCTTTGTACTTGTCACTTGTACTTCATCTTGCAAGTAAGCAGAAACTGGCAGTTTGCTTTGCAACTGAACCTCCAACCCGAGTGCATAGAATCAGCGGCATTCCAGCAGCTGGCAGTGGCAGCAGCAGCAGCATTGAAGGGCATCGTCTGATGTCTGCATTCGAAACAGAACTGGGTATACCTTATCAGACCCCTTGCAGGACTAACAGTATGCAACATAACCCTGTACGTGTGCAGGACAAGGGCGATGTGTTAGCTTCAGCAGCAGCTGCTGCCAAATCGGGCAGATCCAATGCCGGCAGTGGCCAGCAGCAGTGGCTCTCTGCATTCCAGCTGGTAGGGGGTTCAGATGGGCATGCTGCTGCTGGCAGCGGTGCGGCAGCAGCAGCACGTGTGGAGCAGCAACGGCGGCTGCAGCTGGCGAATGTGCCGAGGGCGATTGATGTGTTGGGTATTGTTAATAACGCTGACAGTCAAGGTAGGATGTCATTGCCACCTGTGGCTTCCTGCTTGCTGTTGCTTCCAATCTAATCTCTCATACTAAACCTTAGCTTTCGTATAGAGCCACCCAGCAGTGAAGCCAAGCCATCTTGAGGAAGTTCTACGGATTGCAGAACGCTGAGTGTACTACACCGAGTGCCAGCCGGTGGGAACTTTTCTGTGGACTCCGGCTAGCCACAACATCAAGGACTCTTTCCCTGGCCCACTCAATACTAGATGGCAGCTCGCTATGACAGTTGCCGGCAGGGGGCAACGTAGCAATCTTGCATAGAATGTAAGCAGATCTGCAAGCAGTATAGCTGATGACTGATTGTTGGCATAAGAAGATCCACCACCACCGGTTTGTTTTTGCCTCGAGAATGGGGTGCGGGGCTGATGGCCATAGAGCTATGGCTGGTGGGTACCTTATATTCCACCATGGGTGTAGGGTAGCAGTGGTAATCCTGGTGGTTTAGGTCAGTTGCAATCTTGCATAGACTGTAAGCAGCTCTGCAAGCAGTATAGCTGATGACTGATTGGTGGCATAAGAAGATTCACCACCACCGGTGTAGGGCAGCAGTGGTAAGTCCATCAGGTGAGAGCCTAGCATTGTTTGTTTAGAAACAAATCTGTGTACCCGAGTAGCAGGGGGGGCAGAACCGCTAGTGAACCAGCGTAGTGCTGGTGATTAGGTCGGTTGCAACCTGCTGGAAGAGGAGATCCACACCACCACCGGTGTAGGACAGCAGTGGTAAGTCTAGTAGTGAAAAGGCTAATAAAGTTTTAGCGTTCTGTGCTCAAGTAGCTGGAGGCCAGAACCTCTTGTGCATCAGCGTAATGCTGGTGGTTTAGGTCGGCTGCAACCTGCCGGAAGAGGAGATTCGCACCACCACCGGGGTAGGGCACAGTGGTAATGCCTAAGGTGGGCATATAGGACCACCTCATACATATACAATGTTTTCATAGGGGTACTCACAGGCTAACACTGCTAAGACCTTTGCTAAGACCCACCCTCCGCCCTCTGGCAGCCAGGGCTCCTAGCTATAAATGCCATAAATGGCTTATCAATGACATTGGCACTGTAACAGAAGAATGTGTGGTTCAAATGCTGAGAAAAGAGCTTTGGCCAGCTCAGCTGAACAATGCTCTGATGTGACCCGGCAACAGTAGAGCTAGCTGGCATCTACAGAAATCATACTGTAAGGTACGGAATAACAACCTGCTGCGAGAGAAGATTCACACCACCACCACCACCGGTGTAGGATGCTGCTGCCATTTGAATGCCTGGCGTCCTTTCACAGCCCGTACTATTGTTTTCTGTCGTGTTTAGTAGCTTCTTGATTAGTTGCCTCCACGAGCTAGCATCATCTACTTATGCTAGCAATATGTACTGTGTTACGCATGCACTTTGTATTGACAAAGCATGCTCTGTGGTACCTGCAGGAGCTAAGTTGCAGCTGCAAAGTTGGTGTCAGTCACCCAGCCAGCAGCAGCAGTAGCAGCGGCACATATCACACATGCTTTGTGTGCGCGGCACATATCAAAGTAATCACAGAAGAGTGTGCGTTCTGTCCTTTGCTGCATCTGCAGGCGCCAACTCGCAACTTGACGACATCCTGTCAGACATACAGCCGGCAGCAGCAGCAGCACGAAGCGCATTGCAGCGGCAGCAGCACCAGGGCAGCGGCGGTAATGCTGGTGGTTTAGGCCGGTTACAACCTGCAGCAAGGTTGCAGCGAAGCAGTATAGCACCTAAGTATGAAACAGACAGTAGATCAGGGTATAGTGGGCAAGGCAATTCAGTGTTTGGCGCTGCTGCTGCTGCTGCTGCTGCTGCGGCAGCAGCTGGTGGAGAAACCAACGTAGTAGGTCCAGCAAGGTTGATCCAGCAACATAAGCTCAAGCAGCAGCAGCAGCAGCAGCAAGGGTTAGGTGATCAAGCAGCTGTTGATCAGCAGCAGCAGCAGCAGCAGCGGGATAAGAAAAGCAGTAAGCAGCCCCTGAGAATGGGGCAGTTCCTGAAACAATGGAACAGCACCCAGCTAGAACAGCAGCAGCAGCAAGGGCAGCAGCAGCAGCAGGAGGAGGAGAACCCAGAGCCTGGCATCAGCACTGCTGCCAACAACGTACAACAAGCTCTAGCTATCCCTGCTGCTGCTGCTGCTGGTGGCAGCAGTACAGATGTGCCAAAGGACCCAAAAGCATTTTTTAAGTTGCTGCAAGAGCAACTGCCAGCTGAGAAGATGTCAGCAGTGAAATTGCTGTTGACGGCCTACAGGTGATTGTGTCTTGTGAGAGAGAGGGAAGTTACAGTGGACACCTCAGCATCTGGAATGGTACTCTCCACACCTGATAAACAACAAATCAATGTAAAAAAAGGATCAAATCAGATGAAACCCTGTCAAGCACTCAGTCTCTTTTTTCGCTGTTATGTCCGGCTTATGCAGCTGGATGCGCACACAGAAAATCTAGCGCTGCTGTTATGTACTGCTGCTTCTTAGAGTGATGGCGTATGGGCAGTGTAAGCGTGGTATGGGCAGTGCCTGTGGCTCCACCACCACCGGCAGCAGCAGCAGCAGAACAAGAACAACGTTAGCCAGCACAGTAGCTGCCAGAACACCAATGGTAAAAGAGACTGAGCCAATGCAAACAGGATAGATGCGCTGGCAAGAGTGTCGTGCCATGCATGTGGTACGCCACCCGAAAGAGTCTTGGGCTGCGCATGACAAAGCTCTGACAGTCTCTGACGCTGACACTTCGAAACCATCGCCGGCACCACCAGCCTGGTGGTAAGTTACCTTAAGTGAAGTGAAACACAGGGTCAGCATCCGGGGCCGTATGTAACTTACACACCGTCAAGCAGGCAATATCTCATGCTGCAGCTGCAGCAGCTGTAGATCGCCCATGCAGCTTATTGTTCCTGTCTCGTCCTCTGGAAGTGGCGGTCCACATGGACCTGATCGTTGCGTCTGCCTTTGATTCATGGGTGGCATTTGCTTCATCCAAAGATGTCTACTTTATGTGCATGCAGGACCAGCCGTGACCTCACAGCATTCGTGGACGGCCTCATAGCAGCACTTGGCAGCAGCGGCAGCAGCAGCAGCATTGGAAGCAGTACCCGGCATTTGCTAGTCGGCTTTGCATCATTCATGCCTTCTAAGGATCAGGCTTGGTTCAAGAATCTTGTAGAAGCTGGGAGTGCTGCTGCTGCTGCTGCTGCTGCTGAAATTCAACGGCGGCAGCAGGGATCACAACAACAGCAGCAGCAGCAGAAGCACGGCAGCAGCACAGTGGGTGTCAAGCGCAGTGCTCCTGCAGGTCAGTCTGCAGCAGCAGCAGCAGCAGCAGGCAGTATAGAGCAGAAGGCCGGCAGCAGTCATAACATGCAATGCCAGAGAAGTAGTTCAGATGGCGGACCTAATGCCAAGAAACCTAAGTCTGCTGCGAGCAACCTTGAAAAGAAGCAGCAGCAACAGCAGCAGATTGGGAAAGCGACCGGCATCAGCAGCAGCAGCAAGCCCTCGTTAGGTGCTGCTGGTGGCAGCAGCAGCAGCAGCAGTGCCAGGGCCCCGCAAGGGCAGCCTCTAGGCAATCAGGTACTTGCAGGACAAGCAGCAGCATCCAAGGTTGCTGGTGCAAGGTTGCCGCAGCAACCTACTGATCATCAGCTTGCAGGAAAGCCACTTGCAGGACAACGGAAGCTCAAGGTTGCCAGCTCAAAGTTGCCACAGCAGCAACCTTCAGGACACCCACTTGCAGCAAAGCAGCTTGCAGGACAGGCAAACCCCAGGGTTGCTGGTCCAAGGTTACCAGCAGCTGCTGCTGGGATTTCCTGCAAGCCATGCTGTATCTGCAAGAAGTCTCCTATGGCTGCTGCGTACAAGGCTGGGTGTGGTCATATGGCTTGTTATGGGTGTTGGAGTGAGCAGTTCTCACTCAACCTGAGAGGAGTGACTTGTCCTGTGTGCAAGAAAGTTGTGCGGAGGCAGCAACTAGCACAGGTGCCATTTGCGTAGTGGCCCCGGCAGTATGCACCCTCAGCTGTCATGATGTCTCTAAAGTGGACTTTGGGAATGAGCTCATGCAATGTTGGAGTCCAGCGCATCTACCTTGTTGCATTGGCTAAGTAGCTTTCACATAGAGTACCTAGCACATTGTTGTATGCGTCATGCAATGGGCTGCCACCCGACACACGCTTCTACACCTGCTTCCTGAGTGTCCTGAACCCTCCGAACGCTGGATCTTGCACCGCCCTGCTTTTGAGTCCATGTGCGGTTGATACCTTCGCTTTTATTTTTTGTAGACTAGCTCATGCGATATAGAACCCAAGCACATTGCTGCATGCTACATGCAAAGCCTACGCTGTGGGTAGCTTGGCTGTCTGTGTCCATGGCTGTACAACTGATTGAGCCAATGCACAACCCAACATATGTTCATCATATGTCTGTCTGAGAAGTATGGCAAGATGTAGGAGCATGTAGGAGATGCTGCCAAATGCCCTTGCATTTCCAGGGCCTGCTGTGTGCTGTTCACGAAAGGGGCAGGCACTCTTTGGCAAAAAGTCAGCTTGCATAAGGGCAGGCTCGACAGACCACACGCGGATTGAGTTGTGTGCACTCAGTGGACTGAGTCCATGGCTGGTGAGGCAACCATGTTTGGTTGCTTGTGTGTTCCCTGCTGCTGCCACGCAGAGCTTGACATACATAATACACGAGGAATCGCAGCCATTCAAAGTGAGTTCCTGTGTGGTTCTTTTTCATGCCATGTATTAAAGGGAAAGTTTCCAAGGATGTCAGCAAGGCTCTGCCAATTGGGCCAACAAGTACCTTGGCACTCGTTTACAGAGCACCAAAGTAATTCTTCCTTCTCTCTTTAAGGGTACCACTGCATCTGTGATGGTGAAGGTGGCCGATGGTAGGACGACTGGGCCCCAGGGGTCCACATCAAACTGCTGTTACTGACAGTTGTCACCTGAGGTCCCACTTGTGTGTCAGCCGGTCCCGGTGCCACCTGTGCTGGGCTCCGGTGCGTATCACCACTTGCAAGTCCTGCAAGTCACCTGTAAGTCTGACGAAATTTGTAGCGGCAAGCTGCGAGGGAGCTAGCCTTGTCGGCCACTATGGCCAGGCTCGAGAGGATCGACTACGGCACCACCTATAAGTATTATCCAAACAGCTATCTTGCGTTAGGTACCTCTGCAACACGGCATCCGGCTGGTGGCAAACAGGAGTTCAGCCTTTTGAATCTCAACCCGCATCGGCATGCTCTGGGCTTGCAAACCGAGGTGAAAGCGCCATCGCACCGTTTCAACACGTAGAAATGTGATGTTTTGATAATCTAGAAGCGCTTGCAGCCGCTCAAGGGCCTTGCATGCGCTATTGGGCGCCCCCAGGCATCAGCTCTACTGCTGCTTGGGGCCCAGACCGCATCTTGCTGCTCGCATATAACCTGCCAGTTGGCTGTTCAACACATATCGACCAACTCATGCACACGCGGTGAATATGTTGTGGTTTGACTCACCGCCGTGCCAGCACACATGCAGTAGTGCTTCTATACTACATGCTTGACAATCTACAGATAGCTGGTTTAAACGCTCCCGCCAACGGCCCTGAATTGTGGCAAATCGGCAAATCGGCGAACCTATTTATCCTCTGAACACAGATCAGCAAACCTCTTGCGTTTGTCCGTCTTCAGGACAACAAAGATTGTGGGCATAGGCATGACTCCTTTGCTTGCGCTGCCACATGAGTGCAGGATTTTACAGCATCCAGGCTTTGTGCACCACTAGTCTCGTCAGCAGCAGCGGAAGCAGTAGATGGATATACAGCAGCAGCAGCTGCAGACCACCAACTGCTGGATTCCAAGACACCCGCAGTATCAACAGCAGCAGTTGGAACAGATGGCGACACGGCAGCAGATGATGCAGTAGAAGATGATCCGGCAGAAGGTAAACAACCAGGTGATAATTTGTACTTATCTGAGGACTGGTTGTTGTAGGTTGTTGCAGTTATACATGTATAATCGCTTTTCCAGCATTAGTTCCATCAGCAGTAGCAGCAGAACCGACACAGTTACTGGAAGCACAGCAGCAGCAGCTGCAGACCACCAACTGCTGGATTCCAATACACCCGCAGTATCAACAGCAGCAGTAGGAGCAGACGGCGACACAGCAGCAGACGATGCAGTAGAAGATGACCCGGCAGGAGGTAAACAAACAAGTGAGTTTTTGTACTCATTTTGAGGACTGGTTGTTGTAGGTTGTTGCAGTATTAGAGAGAGAGAAGTTTTAGTGGATACCTCACCATCTAGAATGGTACTCTCCACACCCAATAGGAAACCGGTTGCAGCCAACAAAGGATAAGACCAGATGAAACCCTGTCAAGCACTCACTCTCTGTTTTCGCAGTATGCGGATTCGCTTCTTGAAGCATTGGTTGCATCATCATGATCAACATCAGCAGCAGCCACACCAACACGTATTAACTGGAAGCACCGCTGCAGCAGCTGCAGACCCGAACTGCTGAATGCGGAGAAACCTGCAACAGAACAGATCTCCCTCTTAGACTTCAGGGTCTGAAAGTGACTGCTGGCTGAGAGTGTTGTCAGGGGTGAAGCTGAATTTCTCTGTTGTGTTGAACACAAGACCATCAATGCAGGTGTTACTCTGCCACTGAACTGTGATGCATCACATGTTTGTATTCTGTTTCTGCTGTCTACAGGGGATACCAGACCCAGCAAAGTAGCGGCAGCAGCAGGCCCCCCAGACATACAGTTCATCCTAGATGACTCAAGTTCAGGGTCCGAAAGTGACGAAGAAGAAAACAGCGGTAGTGAACTTCAGTCTGAAGATCAGCAGTTAGGCCTGAGTGGTAATCAGGCGGGTAGTAATCCCCCTGAAGGATTACTAACCCAACCAGCTGCCACGTCAGCACCCCAGCAGCAGCAGCAGCAGCAGCGGGAGCGGAAGAGGAAGCGATCTTCTCAGGAGGATGCGATGATGATTCATGGCGGCAGCAGCAGCGGTGGCAGCAGCGAAGCTGGTGGCAGCAGCGGCAGCGAGAGCGACACGGAAGGGGAGTCTGGTGTGGAAATCTTGGAAGACGATCAGGCAGCAGCAGCAGCAGCAGCAGCAGCAGAGGAGTCAACGGAGGTGGTGAGCGTTATTACTGTATGTGTTTGATATTTAACGTTGGATTTGTTATACACAGCAGTGTTGAGAGGTGACAGTCAAAAGTACCTGGCAGCAGCAGCAGCAGCAGTGTTGGTCGTGGTAGCGGCGACGTCATGTGAGCTCAAGCAGTCATGCTACTTAGCAGCTGCAGTATATGGCGGCGGCGGCAGCAGCGGCAGTGGTGGTGGCGTTGGTGTTGACAGCAACGTGCTTTGAGAATAAGCAGTAATGCTACTTACCAGCTGCAGCAGAGACAGCGCGAAGCAGCGACAGCAATATTAGCAGGATCGTAGATAAATGGGACTCTGATGTGGGGTCCTTAAGCAGCCGAGCGGCAGCAGCAGCAACAGCAGCAGCAGCAGCAAGAGATGAGTCAGCTGCTGAAGAGGTGTGAGTGCTGTTCCTCATGGTTGCTGTAGGCCTCGTAGTGCAGCTGATTGGTTGTCCCACAGGCACACATCACAGCGGCAGCAGCAGCAGCGGCGGCAGATCAGAGTCAGAATCAGCACGCCGTACAACGTTACTGGGCTGCCCCCTGGAGCTGCTTTGTGAACACCAACGTAGGCGATGACACCTGGCTGCTGCAGCAAACCTTGGACAATGGCAACCGGCCTCAGATCACTCAGATCACCGCTCAGATCTACCGAGATCAAAACCTTGGATGGCTCAGTAGCGTGTGGTCTGATTGCTGCCCCTGGTCGTTTTTGTTGCTGCTGCTCTTGTTGCAACTTTCCTCCTAGTGCTGTGGTCTGGGCACCAGCAGCAGCAGCAGCACCAGCAGCAGCAGCAGCAGCAGATAGCCCAGCCTCAGCTTGCCCAGATCAAAGCTAAGATCACTAGGGTCAAAAAGGTCGCACACCAGGGTATCAGCCGCCGTGCCTACCCCGTCTGGCACGGTTTAGCAGTCCGATATCGCCATCACATAATGAGATTGTGGCTTTGTCTGCGGGTGTTGATGCTATTGATATCCTGCTGCTGCTGTTACAACTTACTGTAGGACTTCCTCCCGCTGCTGCCACTTGATGCAGCAGCGGCAGCAGATGAACAAGCCTCAGATCACTCAGATCATCCCTCAGATCACGATGAAGGGCCCAACATTGGACGATCCGCAGACCACTTAGCAGCCCGGTGTTGCGATCACATGATAACACCATGGCCACTGTCACAACTTTTTGCAGGACTTTCTCCCGCTGCTGCCACTTAGAGCAGCAGCGGCAGCAGATGAACAAGCCTCAGATCACTCGGATCATCCCTCAGATCACGATGAAGGGCCCAACATTGGACGATCTGCAGATCGCACACCAGGGTACAAGCCGCCCTGGCTACCCCGGCTGGCGCGGTTCAGCAGTCCGATGTTGCGATTACATAATGAGATCGTGGCGTTTACTAAGATGCTAGAGCCTACGCAGGAAGAGATTGACAGTAGAGCTAAGAGTATGACTGTCATCAGGGAGGTGGTCAACAGCATTTGGCCGCATGCAGAGGTGGGGTACACCATTCTTGAATCTTTCATTTGGTGGTGTGGTGTGTTTCGGAGGTATGACCGGTTGAAATTTGCCTCAGGAGGCTTGTAGTAGGCTTGTGCATGTGGTCTCATGTCTTAGAACCTACGCAGGAAGAGATTGACAGTAGGGCTGAGAGTATGGCTGTCATCAGGGAGGTTGTGAACAGCATTTGGCCGCATGCAGAGGTGGGGTACATCATTCTTGACTCTTTTGTTTGGTGGTGTGGTGTGTCTCGGTTGTATAACAGTTTGAAATTTGCCTCAGGGGGCTTGTAGTAGGCTTCCGCAGGAAGAGATTGACAGTAGGGCTAAGAGTATGAGTGTTATTAGGGAGGTGGCCAACAACATATGGCCGCATGCAGAGGTGGGGTGTGGCCTTCCGACTCTTCAACTGTGCTGTAATGCCTCCGGGTTGCATGACCGATCAGAGTATTGCCTCAGGAGGCTTGTAGTAGGCTTGTGCATGTGCGGTCATGTCTTAGAACCTACGCAGGAGGAGGTCGACAGTAGGGCTAAGAATATGAGTGTTATTAGGGAGGTGGTCAACAGCATTTGGCCGCATCCAGAGGTGGGGTGTAGCTGATTCCTGTACGGGCTTTGTGGATCTTGGTTCTTTACACATAACTTTGCAGTCGGCATCAAACACTGACAAGTGTGTTTGCAGTGCTGCTAAGTAGAGTCAGCCTAAAATTAAAACAAAAACCAACAGACACTGAAAACAGACTGAAACTGACTCAGGCTGACCAATTCTCAGTCTCTCAGAAACCTTTTTTTGATTTTTAGGCTGACTCTACTTAGCAGCTGCAGTCAGTCAAGCAGCCCCCTGACTGGTCTGTTGCAGCATGACAGCAGCTGGGTCAGGAGATTATGTGGCCCTGCATGGGGACCCTGCATACAGGCAAGCCAGCTTTGTTCACCAGCATGAATACTTCTGCCTTTGATCCATGCTTGTTCTCCATGTTCACAAAGTATTATGAAGTTTTTACTTCTGCTATGTGGCATTCAGTTCGTCTACGGGGGAGGGAGGGAGGGGTGGAAGGGGCGTGCGGCGGCGAGGGGGGGGGGGAGGTGTTTGGGTCCAGGTTGGAGCCCGCCGGGGGTGGGGGGCGGGGGGTTTCCAGGGTCCAGGGCTGAAGGTGTGTCTGTGTGTGTGTGTGTGTCGAGACAGTCGCTCTGGGGGGCTACTGTGGCCGCCAGAGGGCCCAGCGTGTTCATCATTAAACGGGCAGAAAGCACTGATAGCAGCTAAGTTTTCAGCAGAACATGGCAGGCGCCAGGTTGAAGTAGTGCTAGTTGTGCTGGATAGCTTGTTACTGCTTGGTTGCTGCTGCTGCTGCTGCTGACAGGTCTTTGTGTTAGGCAGCTATGAAACTGGCTTGCACACCCCTGCAAGCCACGCGAATATGATAGTGCTCAGCACAGAGACCCTATTCACAACTGCTGCTCTGCTGCTGTTGCCTCTGCTGCTGCCGCTGCTGCTGCTGCTGTTGCCACCAGGTGCTTGTGTTTGGCAGCTATGAGACTGGCTTGTACACTCCCGCAAGCGACACGGATGTTGTGGTGGTCAACGCCGGCTTGAACAACCCGACAACAGGTAACAAATCACGCCTATGAGAGCGTTGATAAAATGTGTCTATTTTCAATAGCCCAATTTGACAATGTTTATCAATACTGGTGAACGCTCATGGCTTTGTAATAGCGATCAGTCTCGCTGATTTGATCTGAGTCATACTGTCTGCCTGCTTGCAATGGCCATGTGCCGGAGATCTGGATCAGTAGCGATCAGTCTTCGGGTTTAGCAGCCTATTTGAAAATGAAGTTGCAGTGAACACCTCACCATCTAGAATGGTGCTCTCCACACCTGAGAACAATCTATTGTATCTGGATCAGCAGTGATTAGTGATTGGGTTTGACAGCCGTGTTTTTGTGCATACAGTAACTGAGGTGCTTGAGTGAAGGCCCCAATGTATATGGGGACACAAACTATGTGGAATGAAACTAAAGCAATCGTGTTTAATAGTAGGGCCAATACACACCCTGCTTTGCTGCTGCTGCTGCTGCTCTGCTGGCTGTTTCCTGCTGCTGCTGCTTCCTGCTGCTGCTGCTGTGTTATGTCAGGTTTGAAGGCCTTGGCTCATGCCTTGACTCAGAGGCAGCTGGTTCGCAACATGCAGCAGGTGTTGACAGCCAGAGTGCCCATCATCAAGTTCGAGATGATCGAAAGGTAAATAAGGCACAGTTCCTGCACAGTTGCTGTTTATTGATAGGTACCAAACAATATTACTGCTGATCCGTTTTGTAGTGATTGGGTCTCGGGTTAGCGTGCATGATTGCAGCCGCAGCTGGTACGCAACATGCAGCAGGTGTTGACAGCACGGGTGCCCATCATCAAGTTCGAGATGATCGAAAGGTAAATAATGCACAGTTCCTGCACAGTTGCTGTTTATTGATACGTACAAACTATACTGCTGATCGTTTTTGTAGTGATCGGGTCTTGGGTTGGCAATATAGGCGTGCATGATTGCAGCCGCAGCTGGTACGCAACATGCAGCAAGTGGTGACAGCCAGAGTGCCCATCATCAAGTTCGAGATGATTGAGAGGTGGGTTTGATGAGCATGTGTCATATTGTCGTTACACTTGTTGAAGAGACTCAGTGGTTTTGCTTCCGCAGCCAGTTGGTTTCAGTGGCATGCATGATTGCAGCCGCAGCTGGTGCGGGATATGTTGACAGCACGGGTGCCCATCATCAAGTTCGAGATGATTGAAAGGTAAATATCGCACAGTTGCTGCACAGTTGCTATTTATTGATAGGTACCAAAAAATATTGCTGGTCCGCTTTGTAGTGATCGGGTCTCAGGTTAGCATGCATGATTGCAGCCGCAGCTGGTACGCAACATGCAGCAAGTGGTGACAGCACGGGTGCCCATCATCAAGTTCGAGATGATTGAGAGGTGTGTTTGCTGAGCATGTGTCATATTGCCGTTACACTTGTTGAAGGGACTCAGTGGTCTTGCTTCCGCAGTCAGTTGGTTTCAGTGGCATGCATGATTGCAGCCGCAGCTGGTGCGGAATATGCAGCAGCTGTTGACAGCACGGGTGCCCATCATCAACTTTAAGATGCTTGAAAGGTAAGTAATGCACAGTTCCTGCACAGTTGCTGTTTATTGATACGTACAAAACATATTGCTGATCGTTTTTGTAGTGATCAGGTCTTGGGTTGGCATGCTTGATTGCAGCCGCAGCTGGTGCGGAATATGTTGACGGCACGGGTGCCCGTCGTCAAGTTTGAGATGCGTGAAAGGTAAATATCGCACAGTTGCTGCTTTGTTGCAAAGTGCAAGTCTACATATTAGAGGGGAGAAGGTACAGTGGATACCTCACCATCTAGAATGGTACCCTCCACACCCGATAGGAAAACGATTGTAACCAACAAAGGATAAGACATTGTTGATTGTGTTTGTATCAAGTTGGCATACGTGTGCATGCACGGTTACACTCATAGCTGGTGCGAATCATGCTGCAATATCTGACAGCGCAGTTCCCGATGATCAAGTCTGAGTTAACGGATGTCTGGGTTTGCTGAGTTGGTGTCTGATTGGCCGTCACATTTCTTGAAGCGACTACTTTCGCGGTCGGTTGTGTCAGCCATGTGAAGCCACTCGTACTCAATACTCAGAGTCTTGCTTGCAAAGCAGCATGTTGTCTTTGCGTCAAGTCTCTTTCATCGAGTTTACCCTGTTCTGTTTGTAGTGACCTGGCATTTGATGTTGCAGGGGAGCACCGCATTGGCCCAGAAGGCGCAACAGTTGTCAAACACCTTCTCGCCCAGTGGCCAGTCATGAAGCCACTCGTTCTCAGACAACCAGCCATGAAACTGCCTTGCACCAGCACTATTATCAGAATAATCAAGTACCAGAATGTTTGTCGTGTTTCGCTGTTCTGCCCGTGCAGTGGCCTGGCGTTCGATGTTGCATGGGAGCACCGCACTGGCCCAGAAGGTGCAACAGTTGTTAGATACCTTCTCGCCCAATGGCCAGTCATGGAGCCACTCGTTTTTATAGTCTTAGTTCTCAAACTGCCTTTCACCAGCATAAGTCAGAATATCGGAACACTAGAACATAGTCAGAGTAACAGAATGTTTGTCGTGTTTGCTGCCCGTGCAGTGGCCTGGCATTCGATGTCGCATGGGAGCAACACACTGGCCCAGAAGGTGCAACAGTTTTTAGGAACCTTCTCGCCCAATTGCCAGTCATGAAGCCACTCGTTCCGAACGAGAACAGTGTTCTCAAATTGCCGTTTACCAGCACATTTTGTCAGACTCACAGCACCGTGTCATGTTTGTTGTTCTGCCTGTGCAGTGGCCTGGCATTCGATGTTGCATGGGAGCAACGCACTGGGCCAGAAGGTGCAAAAGTCGTCAGAAATCTCTTAGCCCAATGGCCAGTCATGAAACCACTCGTGTTGGTTCTCAAAGTATTTCTGACGCAGAGAGAACTCAACGAGGTTTACTCCGGCGGCATTGGCTCTTATTCACTCATCATCATGGTGGCGGCGTTCTTACAGCTCCATCCTTCGAGGCGTCCAAGAGAGCCTGCAGCAGGTCCGTATGGTGTTGTTGAATTGTTTGTGTTCGCCCTTTTTTGCTGATATCATTGTGGTGGCATCGATTAAATTTGAGACAACATGTGTCCTCATGAATACATTCACACATAGAACACTCAACGAGGTCTACTCCGGCGGCATTGGCTCTTATTCACTCATCATCATGGTGGCCGCATTTCTACAGCTGCATCCTTTAGCTCCATTCAAAAGAGCCTGCAGCAGGTTGGTGTGGTGTTGTTGATTGGTTTGTGTTGGCTGCAATCGCTGATATCATGGTGGAGTCGTTGATTTATTTCAGAGTTACATGTAATCTGGCAACCGTAAGCTAAAACAACAGGTTGGTATCGCATACTGTTTGTTGCGTTTGTGTCATTCTAGTCATATTTATATGTTGTAACATGTTGTTTTCGGTGTTTCTCACCCAAAGAGAGCCAGATGAGGTCCTCGCAGGCGGCATTACGTGTGGACCTTGTTCAATGTCTTGGTGGCGGCCTATTCGCAGCGGCATGCGTCCGGGTGACTCAATCATAAGGCAGCAGACCAGTATGGTAAACTCAAGAAAAGACAGAGAAGTCACCACTATTCCATGCATGTGGATTCTTATTTCATGCGGGCGAACCCAAAACAATGTTCATGCACGTGAAAATGAATCATGCTCTTGTTTCAAGCTTTGGGGAGGGGTGCGGCTGTATCTGCTTGGCATCTTGGTTGCTGCTCCTTTTGCTGCCACATGGCTCCAGGCAGCCGATATATACACAGCAGCAGGTTTTTCTACTCCATGTTGCAGTTGCATGAGCCCTCTATTGTATGCCTTGGTCGTGTTTAGCTGTTTCTAGCACATGTGCTCGTTGCTCTTTGTAATGGCAGCTTTTGTTTGCAGTAAGCACTCACCCGTTTTCGTAAGATGCACCAGGAGAATGGTGTAAGCAATTTTAAAATTGGGATTCTCAATGGCTCTGGCAGATCACATCCAGCAACCAGGGGGGTGGCGACAACTCAATCTCAATTGGAGCTTACAATCGGAGCTTACAATAGTACTTTAAACCGAGTCATGCACGTGCATGTCAGCTAGTGAGCGATATACAGCAGTTTCAGCCATTCAAATCATAATCTATTTCTGTATTTTCTAATTGAAAAATATCAAGATTGTCCAAAAATTCATCATCCATGCATTGATATAATTCTGTAACAGTTTGCACAGTAACAGTATGCACCGTATGCACAGTAACAGTATGCACCGTATGCACAGTAACAGTATGCACAGTAACAGTATGCACAGTATGCAGTATGCACAACAACAGTATGCACAGTATGCACAGACCCTATGATCTCAGCCGTGTGCACAGCGTGATTCAGATTGCCGTCCGCTCATTCCGTGCTACTGTGGCTGCTGGCTGCAGGTGCTGGCAGCAAGCGTGGCCGCAGCAGCTCAATGGGCGGTGTCCCAGTGGCAAATGCAATAGAAGCAAACCTGGGATTGCTGCTGATAGACTTCTTCAGGTGGGAGGGGCGGTCGACTCATATTGAGTTGCCGAAAGCGATTAACTTCAATTGTGTTGCTTATTCAGAGAGGGAGGCAAAGTTACTTGTAGACTTTATGCACATTCTTAGGCTGTACTTTCTTGGACTGCTGCTGATAGACTTCTTCAGGTGGGAGGGGCAGTCAACTTCACTATTGTTGTTTCCTTGGGGAGTGGCAAGGGTAACTTTCACCTTCCAAGACAGCACTCTCTCAAACTTATACTGCTGCTGATAGACTTCTTTAGGTGTGAGGGGCAGTCAACTTCACTATTGTTGTTTCCTTGGGGAGTGGCAAGGGTAACTTGTAAGTTTACTTTCACTTTCCAAGACAGCACTCTCTTGGATTGCTACTGATAGACTTCTTCAGGTGGGAGGGGCAGTCAACTTCACTGTTGCTTTTTGTTTCCTTGGGGAGTGGCAGGGTGAATGAATGAATGAGCTCCGCGTAGCGCTTTCAAGAGAGCGCTAGCATAAGTTGAGGGAGGGTACTGTGTGTGTCGGGGCGACTCCACAATCCCTACCGTCTATTGGTGGCAGGGTAACTTGTAAGTTCACTTTCACCTTCCAAGACAGCACTCTCTCAAACTTAAACTGCTGCTGATAGACTTCTTTAGGTGTGAGGGGCGGTCAACCCAATTTGAGGCGATCAACTTCAATCGTGTTGCTTATTCAGAGGGAGGCAAAGTTTCATGTAGATACTCTCACCGTCTTAGGCTGTACTTCCTTGGATTGCTCGGGTAGACTACTGCAGATGTGAGGGCGGTCAATCTTAGTTTTGAGGATTACATCAGAATGCTTTGAGAGAGGCAAGGTCACCTGTGAGTACCTTTACCGTCTTAGGCTGTACTTGCCTTGGATTGCTGCGGGCAGACTTCTTCAGGTGTGACAGGCATTTGATTTCAATACTTTATTCACGGAGAGTGGCGAGGTCACCTGTCAATGTTTTTATATTATTTGTTTCGATCAATCTGTTTCCGCCCTCCTGCAGGCTGTATGGCAGAGCCCTGAATCTGTCCGAAGTTGGTGCAACTTGCGCCAGTGATGGCTCCTTCTACTCAAAAGCAGCGAAGGGCTTCAACATACATGACAGGCCATGGCTGCTGTCAATACAAGACCCCTTGGACCCACAGAATGACACAGCACGCAACAGCTGGAACATCAAGTTAGTGCGGCAGGTGGGCTCAGCGTTTTTGGTCCTGCCGTCAGCTTCTTCATCTGGCGTTATCCCTGATTTGATATATATCACATTAACGATAATGTATATCAGCGGAGGATTTTGTGACAGAGGACATGGCATGGCTGATATCAGTGCAAGGTCCCCCAGACCCACAGAATGACACAGCACGCAACAGTTGGAACATCAAGTTAGTGCGACAGGTGGGCTCAGCGTGTTGTGTCCTGCCGTTAGCTTCTTCATTTGGCCTCATCCCTGATTTGATGTATACTACAAAGAATGATATATAGCAGCAGAGGATTTTGTGACACAGGACATGGCATGGCTGATATCAGTGTTGGACCCACAGAATGACACAGCACGCAACAGCTGGAACATTAAACTAGTGCGACAGGTGGGCTTCCAGGAATGTCTGGTTGCAATGCTGTTGGCTTCCTTTTTTGGTGCCCTCCTTGACGTGATGTATGCCAGGAGAAGAACAGAATACCTGCTACGTCAAAGTTTTGACTATGTGGTTATGGACAGGGCGGGGCTGTGTATTAGTTCAAGACCCTTTGGACCCACAGAACGACACAGCACGCAACAGCTGGAACATCAAGTTAGTGCGACAGGTGGGCTCAGCTGGTGCTTGGCCCTCGCCTTTCAAAATGTTCGGTTGCATTACCGTTTGCTTCCTTTGTCATCGTTTTGTGTTCATTATATCATTGTCGTGCGACAGGTGTTTGATCATGCCTATCAGCTGCTGACAGCACATTGCAGCCCGTCACACTCGATCCTGGTTCATATTGCCAACACAGGTGCAAGTATGTTTCATGGTTAATCAAGGGAGAGTGTGTTGGTCAAGGGACAAACACCCTTGCGACATTCATCTGCTGCTGACACAGCAGCAGCAGCTGCTGCTGCCGTTGCTGCCGCTGCTGCTCAGGTGTTTGACATGCTTATCAGCTGCTGACAGCACCCTGCAGCCCATCACACTCAATCCCCCTAACCCGCATTGTACTGTACTCTAACACAAATGCAAGTATGTTTCATGGGTGTTTGTCCCTTCGATTTGCTGCTGATACAGCTGTTGTGCTCGCCGCCAAGGCCGCCGTTGCTGCTGCACCACAGATGTTTGATCATGTCTGTCAGTGGCTGACAGCACCCTGCAGCCCGTCACACTCAATCCTAGCTCGCATTGTAATGTACTCTAACAAAATACCAGTATGTTATTAGAGTGTTTGTCCCATTCATCTGCTGCCGTTCTTGCTGCCGTTCTCGTTGCCGTTCTGGCTGCTGTTGCTGCTGCACCACAGGTGTTTGATCATGTCTGTTAGTTACTGACAGCACCCTGCAGCCCATCACACTCAATCCCCCTAACCCGCATTGTACTGTACTCTAACACAAATGCAAGTATGTTTCAAGGGTGTGTGTCCCTTCAAGGGTGCTTGTCCCTTCAACTTGCTGCTGACACAGCTGTCGTGCTCGCCGCCGCGGCCGCCATTGCTGCTGTGCACAGGTGTTGATCATGCGTAATAGTTGTTGACAGCACCATTTTTGCTGCTGCTGCTGCTGCTGTACAGGTGTTTGATCATGCGTATCAGCTGCTGACAGCCCCCTGCAGTCCCTCAGAGTCACTACTGGGCCGCATCATTCACTTGGCACCAGTGGTGTCTGGTCGACCAACACCGGCATGGTTCTATGAGGCGCCTAAAGCGCCGCTGGGCTCCAGTCACAGGGGTGAAAGGTAGGTGCGATAAGCACTGACAAATCACTAATGATTATTGTAAAGCGTAACTGATGACAAGGCTTCGGTGTGGCAGAGCGATTAGCAACTGTCATGTTTGGGAACCAGTGGTGTCTGGTCGGCCAGCACTGGCATGGTTTTGTGAGGCACCTGAAGCGCTGCTGGGTCCATTCACAGGGGCGAAAGGTAGGTGCAGTAACAGCTCAAATTAATTTTATTTGACTATTTTGAGAAAGCATGATTGATGACAATGAAATAGAACCTCCTGCTAAGCATTCTGCAACTGTCGTGGTTTGGCACCAGTGGTGTCTGGTAGGCCAGCACCGGCATGGTTTAGTGAAGCGCCTAAAACGCAGCTGGGCTCTAGCCACAGGCGAAAAGGCAGGTGCAGTAACAATGCAAAATAAAGTATAATTGACTTTTTTCAAGCGCAACTGATGACAATGAAGCAGAACCTCCTGCAAAGCAATCGGCAACTGTTGTATCTTGGCACTTTTGGTGTCTGGTCGGCCAACACTGGCATAGCTTTATGAAGCGCTTAGAACGCTGCTGGGCTCTAGTCACAGGGGTGAAAGGTAGGGGCAATGAGCACTGAGAAATAAGTATTATAATATATATTATTCCGAAGCATAACTGATGACAGTGGTTCAGAACCTCCTGCAAAGCATTGGGCAACTGTCGTGTTGTAGCACCAGTGGTTTTGGGTCGGCCAACACCGGCATGGCTTTATGAAGCGCTCAGAATGCCGCTTGGCTGTAGCCACAGGGGTGAAAGGTAGGTGCGATAAGCATTCTTGATAGGTTTAATTGACTATATCACAGCATAATTGATGACAACAAAACAGAACCTCCTGATAAGTGATTAGCGACTGTCATGTTTCAGAACCAGTGGTCTCTGGTCGGCCGACACCGGCCTGGTTCTATGAAGCGCCTAAAGCGCCGCTGGGCTCTAGCCACAGGGGTGAAAGGTAGGTGCAGGAACAGCTCAAAATAAGTTCAATCGACTATTTTGAGAAAGCATGATTGATGACGATGAAACAGGACCTCCTGCAAAGCATTCTGCAACTGTCGTGATTTGGCGCCAGTGGTGTCTGCTCGGCCAACCCAGCCTGGTTTTATGAAGCGCCTAAAAGGTCGCCGGGCTCTAGCCACAGGGGTGAAAGGTGGGCAGAACTTATGGTCGACTTAGGAGTGCAACCAACATCCTGGTGGCTTATTTGCCGGCCTGGGTAAGTATGTTTTGTAAAAGAAGTTGTTTCACATGTACATACATTGCACTATCTGAAATCTCACAATTTGGTAGTCTTGGGCACAACCTGTTGTCCTGGCAGATTAGTGAACCCAGGATGCATATAATGGCTTGAACTGGGTGCGAAAGCTGCTTGAAAACAAAACATTCATACGCCGCAGACCCGCTCTTGAGATTGTCACATGTGTGGTTGTTCATGGTTGTAGGTACTCTAGAACTCCATCAGGGCACAGGGATCACAAGGACCGTGACAGGTCAGGGTTTAAGAGCCCTGGTGGCAGCAGCAGCAAGGGTTTTGCCAGCAACAGCGGCAAAAGAAGTGATCGGGGTGATAGGTACAAGCAAAATGGTGACAGCAAGGGGCGAAAGAGTGACCGGCGGCACAAAGAGCGGGAACACTCCAGACAGCGGGAAAAAGGGCGGGAAAAAGGGCGGGAAAACAAGCGGAGGATCAGTAATGACTTTGCTGCTGCTGCTGCTGGGGGTGTGAGGCTAGACCGGGGCAGGGATGCTGCTGGTAGGGCAGGAGCAGCAGTGGGAGGCAGCAGGTACCAGCAGCAGCAGCAGCAGCAGGGGTACAGAGAGAGCCCCAGCAGGAAAAAACAGCGGAGGTAGTTGCTGCATGCGCGGTATTGTGTTGAGCAGATCAATCAACAAACAACCAAACAACCTGGCCACTTTTTGGCTCTGAAATGGGGCTGATGGTTGTAGAGCTATGGCTGGTGGGTAGCTTATACGTAGGCTGGCTGCTGCTGCTGCTGCTGCTGCTGGGGGTGTGAGGCTAGACCGGGGCAGGGATGCTGCTGATAGGGCAGGAGCAGCAGTGGGAGGTGGGAGGTACCAGCAGCAGCAGCAGCAGCAGGGGTACAGAGAGAGTCCCAAGGAGTCCCAGGAAGCATCGGCGCTGACTTCCGGTATTAGGGTAGTCGTATAGTAGTGCAATGCGGAGCCTAGTAACAATGTTGCCACAGTTGATGGCTGTTAAACAGCCTGCACTGTGTTGCTTCAAAGTGTGTTGTAAAAGTGACTGAGCCATGCAACAGGTCAGATGCGCTGGCAAGAGCTGTACTATCATGCATGTGTTGTGTGTAGCCCAGTGGTTGGCTTGATAGGTTCAGAGGCCTCTGAGAGGCTGTTGCAAGTGCAGTTCTGCTCATGCTGTTGTTGATTTGTGCCTTTCGACTCACATCTGCTCGACCTGTATGGTTCACCTGCTTTCATCACCTTTATCAGACAGTTGTATTGTTGCTAGAAGTCTCTGAGAGGCTAGACACCCAGGGGCCAGTGGCTGGAGCGGGTTTATGTGTCTATGGAGGTTCTGCAGAACCAGCCAAGCACCGCCGAGGCGATCATCTAGCACCCCGTGCTTATTTGTCCTATCATAGAGGCTCACGGCACATAGCAATATTGCTTGGCACTCTATGTTGCATGAGCTAAACTTATTTCCTTTAGATAGCAATAACTTGCGGCACAACACGATTCTGCACATGACATATCCTCAAGCAAACCGCCGCCCGAGGATGTAGCAACCGGTTGCAACAACTGTTTGACTGTACACATGCACATGCTGTTACACAACATCAATATTGACAAGGTTGGCAAGTCTCCTTGCAACCTTGCAGTAAATCAAACAACACGCAACGGAATGCATGCAAAACACTGCAAGCATTGGCCAGCGCATCTGACTTGTTGCATGGCTCAGTGACTTTCACAACAGTCACAGAGAGTCTCAATACCACACACTAGTGCAATACTGATGTCAAACATACCAGTATCACAAGCAATGATCATGATTCAATGCAAGTCAACAGAACTTAACATTATCCTATTCATAGGGACAACATCCTATTTTTCTAAACAATATCCTATTCCTAATACCATATCCTACTCCGAACAGGTCAAGTTGATACAACATCATAGTCCTCAAAACACTCTTTGTAACACTCGACCACAAAATCCAACATTGTCATCATAGCATGCAAGCCTTGACCGCGAATGTCCTAGACCTAAACCCTAGACCTGTCCTATGTAAGCCTTGGACGGACACTGGACCTATGCACACACACTGCACAAGACACGACTTGCACATGCTGTTTGATGGGTTTGAGCCCCAACTTTTCATATACAAGATCACTTGGGACAGACTATTCTTTGGCATAGTCATTACCCCGGGTAATCAGTGATCTATGGTAAGCCCTCACTGACATTGAAGCTATGCACACAACACATAGTGTATCAGACATGACTTGCACATGCTGTTGATGAGTTTGAGCCCTAACAGTGCATGTACAAGATCACCTGGGACAGAACTAAGTCTGGCATAAGGTGGCAGTACTACATACATCAAAAATGGCAGTACTACATACATCAATAAGTTTGGCACATCAATAGCAGCAATACATGTATCACCATAGCACCCTAGAGTCTGAGAGACGTCTTGTGTAGCTCCGAGGCTTCTCATCTTCTTGCCCTGCAGCCTACAACTTCAAACTTGCTGTAACAACCAGGCCCTGGTTGATATGCAGCTATCTTAACAAGTGCATATCAAGCGAAACAGCCACCCCTAGCACAGACAAGCAGCCACACTACCACTCCTGGGTAACTCTGAGGTAAAGTGACAGGGCCTGCAGCAGCGCCGTGCCTAGGGCCTAGCAGCCTGCTGCTGCTGCTGCTGCTGGTGCCCCAGACTTCAACTTCAGCTGCAGCAATCAATTATACAGCTATCCCGCCACATCAACCCACAACAACATGTAGCAAGTACCCAAGCATAAATAACCTAGAACCTTACTAACCCAACACACAGATCACTGATGCAAGTGTCTGCAAGAGCTGCTGGCATGTTCTCCTATCAACAAAGAAATGCCTAGCAAAGAAACAGGCAATGCTTCAGGTAACAACTGTCACCGTTTTAGGGCCCTGGCAAAAACCTGGCAGCCTTGGCAAATGCGCTGTGACCCTGCTGTAGGCTTAACTGTAGTCAAGCACAACACAATTAGTTCAATACAGTGTGGCAACGGCACCAAACTAGATTGTCAGCCTGAGTCGCATCATGTAGTGCCCTCAACCTACACAGCACAGCAGACTCAACGTAGGTAACCCGGAGTACATGTATGTATGCAACCCCAACACTTGACCGCTATCGCAAACAATGAGCTCTGAAACTTCTGAGTAGTTCTAGGGTCCCATGAATCCCTATGGACTCGGGGAAGCAGCACTACTACTGTCCTCCTGCTGCTGCTGCTGCTGTTGTTCTGCTGCTGCTGCTGCTGCTTGAGCTTCAGCCTCTGCTTTAGCTCTCTGCTCCGCCGCCAACCTCTCTGCTTCTGCTTCAGCAGCAGCATCAGCAGCAGCTTTATCTGCTGCTGCCTTTTGCTCTGCTTCTGCTGCTGCTTGTTTGTCTGCCTCGAGCTTGGCAGCGGCATCGGCAGCAGCCTTATCTGCTGCGGCCTTTTCAGCAGCAGCCTTGTCTGCTGCTGCCTTTTCCGCTGCTGCCTGCTGCTCTGCTTCGGCTTTGGCTTTTGCCTCAGCATCAGTGTTTGCTTGCGCCTCGGCTGCTGCCGCCGCTGCTGCTGCTGCTTGTTTGTCCGCCTCGGCCTTAGCAGCAGCGTCAGCAGCAGCATTATCTGCTGCTGCCTTCTGCTTATCAGCCTCAGCCTTAGCAGCAGCTTCGGCAGCAGCTTTGTCTGCTGCTGCTTGCTGTTCTGCCTTTGCCTTGGCTTCAGCAGCAGCAGCAGCAGCAGCAGCAGCTTTTTGCTCCGCCTCGACTCTGTCCTGATCGTCTGATGAATTTGAATCATCATCGTCCGATGTTGACTGATCTCCACCACTGTTATCTTCTGTTGCAGACTCAGTCTCCTCCCCCTGCTCTGTACGTTCTCCCTTTTCTGACTCAGTAGGTTCAGGAGACTCCACTGGTTCCGGAGATGGACCAGAAAATGCCGCTGGAGATTCTGCAGGTGCTGGGGTTTGAACTGGCGTCTCTGGCATCTCAGGCGGGTTGCTTAGATCAGCGGGCTCGGGAGAGGGGCTAGCTGGTACTGGGGGGCTGTCACTGCTGCTGCTGCTGCTGCTGCCAGCATCTGGTGACGGCTGTGGGATCGTGGTTTGTGTTGCAATAGGGCTGGGTGACGGAACATCACTACCGCTGCCGCTGCTGCTGCTGTCTGTTGGCAGCTGATTGACAGATCCAGTCATGATCTGTGTCGGACTGGGAGACGGCTCGACAGCGCTGCTGCTGCTGCTGCCGGTGGTGACTGGCAGTTCAGGACTGGGTGAGGGCTCTGCAGGCGTATCAACCACCAGTGGCGAGGGCGATACTGTTGCACCTGCACAGCAACGGACAAGTTACAAGTTTGAGTTCATACTGACAGCCGCTTATCGCGCCTCCAACTCAATTACAACCTTTATAACTTCCTTGGCAAGACTCAAGAAACTAGCAACAAAGTTGTTTCCGGTGCTGTTACAAGGTGTTACCATGTACCCAATTGAGAACATAATTTGCATACAGGGGCACGGTACAGGGGATGGGCAGCCATCATAGCTTGTTTGACTACAAGCTGTAGCAACTGCCAGAGTGAATGCACGGCATGAATGAATGAATGAGCTCCGCATAGCGCTTTCGAGAGAGCGCTAGCGTAAGTTAAGGGAGGGTGATGTGTGCGTCGGGGCGACTTCACATTCCCTACCGTCAATGCCCGGCACCTACTGCTAAATCAGGCTTCTAACTTGTCACTTGGAGTTGGCGCCACAGCACCATGGTATGAACTTCTGTATGACTAAACACACCCGCCAACTCCATGCAACCAACCAAACACAGTTTGCTTACTAAACCTCCAGGACGTACCTGTTAAATCAGGCTGCTGGTTGTCAGTTGGAGTTGGTACTGTCGGGCTTGGACTCGGGCTAACATCACTGCTGCTGCTGCTGCCGTCAGGTGCTGGGCTGGGGCTGAGGCCAGCAGCAGCAGTGTCAGGGCTTGGACTCGGGCTGGCAGCAGCAGCAGCATCGGGGCTTGGGCTGGCAGCAGCAGCAGCAGGAGACGGTGATGCTGCCAGGCCAGCTAAACCCTGCAGGAGGCTCTCCATGCTAGAACCGCCGGCACCTGACTCCGTTACATTGCTGTTATTACCAGAATTCAAAGAGTCGCCAGGGGTTGTTACATTACCAGATGTAACATTGGAAGTAACGTCATTTGTGGTGTTTGCAGGAGTTGTCTCATTGCCTGGCAGACCCCCATCCACGTCTGTACCATTTCCTTCAGCTGCCTCCCTGGTTGAATTTCCTAAGGCCGTATCATTGCCCAGTGCCGTGCTGTCACATGGTGTGTTTGTCCCATTCAACACACCATCAACACACACCACGGTATTGTTACCATTGGCGCCCGACTCTGTCTCATCTGCCGTAGTTCCATTTAGAAGCCCGGTGGTGCCATTTGTAACAGGATTTGTAGCGTTACATGGAGTGTTAGTCCCCGTTACAAACCCATCCACACAGGGCTGAGTGCCATTGGCTGCCGTACTGTTACACGTCGTGTTAGTCCCACTCAAGAAACCGTCCACACACGGCAGGGACCCATCTATTGCTGTTCCATTGCCTGTGTTGTTAGTTGTGTTATCTCCCGTGTTATTACAAGGTGTGTCAGTGCCATTTAGCGTGCCGTTAACGCAGGGCGTAGAGGAACCACCATCCTCCGTGGCATTGCTCGTGCCGTTTGTTGTTGCATTGGCGGATTCCGTCGTGGCGTTGCAGGGAAGGTCTGTGTCTTCGATGGTTCCATTTATGCAGGGCGAAATGGACTCGCAAGGCAGCGGCGGGAAAGTCCCGTTTCTCGTGCCGTTGATGCAGTCCTTATCTACAAGACAAGACATTGCAGACAGCACATATGTTATCAGGATGTTATCATCAATACATGGCAGGAATTGCAACAGGGGGTCGCAACAGGACAAAGCACGTGTTGCTGCGTCACATGTTGCAAGCAATATGATGATGTAAAGCAGCCTGCCTGCCTTGGGAAATGGCATACATCACGAACACCTGCTAGAAACAGCAGGTTCTCTGGAAACATGCACACCCAACTCAGCACAGCTGGGTGCGGTTTCATAGTCAAAGTAACAAAGCATGTTGAATAAGCGCCGGGAAGTGCTCACATCGCCCACTCCTTGCAAAGATCTGAATTCATATTGAATGATTGGCTGAAGGCAATTATACAACATTGTGGACCTACTAATCCTGCACAATCATCGTGGCACGTATGCTTTTTTACCTGCAGCTCGCCTGATCGCCAGCTCGCATCGGGTGGCGTTGCTCAGTGATCCGTTCATCCGCCTTCGGCACGGGAACCGCACGATTGCGCAGGCCGTCTCGTTTACGAGTGTACCGTTCTCGAGCTTCGCGCAAGGCCTGCACGTGGTACCATTGACGAACGTCCAGGTGCCGTTCTCGTTCATAGAACAGACCAAAGGATCCAAGGTCTCGGTCATGTTGGCGTCAGTCGTGTTGGAGTCCGCGGTCTCGTTATCCAGCGTAACGGGCTCCTCCGGCTCCGTAGAATCGCCGTCTGCCAGTCCCTCATCCCCCGGTAAGTCAAAGTCCGTGGATGAAAGATCATCGGCAAACCCAGCTTCGTCCGTGGTTGCTCCTTCAGGGCCGGACGGGGGAGTATTGACGAAGCTTGGCGCGGTACCGCCGGGCCCGAACGTTGATGGGACTATCGTCTCTCCGGAAGCGGGGCCGGACTCGGTGGTCGGAGTCTGCATTCGGCCGAGAAAAATCTCGACCAGGCCACCTACTGTGGCATCGTTATAAGCTGCAAGACAGCAAAGGGTCAGCAACAGCAGCAGCAGAGGAGTTGTTGGTAAGCAGAATGTGCTACTGCTCTGCAAGGTTCAAACTGCTTTCTGACAGAACCGCCATAACCACTGGCTGTACATGTGAGTGCTGACTGACAGCGCCCTACCATCGCAACTAGCACATTCTCTGAGACTCGAACATTGCAACACAGACCCCACCACGCACACAAACAGCTGCCTCTAGCATCCAATGCACCTTGCACACAGCTCAAAACCAGTTTCACACCCAAACCTTACAGTTGCTGATCACCTTGTCCTCCTGAAGGGTCCTGCTGTAACTTCCTCTGAAAGGAACGAAAAAATGTGCTCCCCGCCTGACTTCGATCCCCGCCAAACCCCAAATCCCCGCCCTCTTGAGCAGAAGCCACCACAGCATCCCATTGCGCACCATCCAGCATCAAATCCTGCTGTAGCTGCCACTGCTGCGCTTGGTCGCCGCTAAAAAGTGAAGTGGGTTCGGCGGGGTTTGAACGCAGGCTTCTGCGATGATGGCGGGCTAGAGTGGTAGTGAGGGAACTGGGTGGCAGGGGGGTAACTGCTGAGGTATTAGCGGCAGTTAGCACACAGGTCCTCCGCTTGGTCTGCAGCAAGAACAAAACAGCAAGCCGGCAACACAAATGGCTCAGGTAGCGGCCCAGGCACTTATTCCCCGGGGGGGGGGGGGGGACATGGCTGCATGAGCTTTGAAAACCATGCATTGCTGACCTGTAACGTGCCAAGCTGGAGAACTCATCTTGCCAAACGAATCAACGTCGCCTACATTGACAAACGACTTTCCGAACCTGGTATCTAGCTGAATCAAACTTCTTGCAAGCTTGAAACCTTGTATATGAACAGGGCGTGAAGCAAATCTGCAGCAAGATTTCTTGCACGATGAAATCAAAGCAGATCAAACGCATTGCTGACCTGTGACTCTCCAAATTGGTAGATCTCTCGGGCCAGATCAATCAACGTTGCATTTGTGAGGTTCTGATATCTAGGCTCCCACAACGGCAGCGATGCAAATCGCTCCAAGTCGTCAACTTGTAACGCTTGTAACGCATCAAAAACAGCGGTGCCCTTCATGGCGTTGGGCAGGGCGTTGTAGATGTAGCTGATAGCCATGCTGCGCCTGAAGTTTGTGGCCCGAATGGATTCAAACAGGTCTGCCAGCCTGGCATCCGTCTGATTGTTGAGCCACTGCAGACAAACACCACAACATACAAGAGGTTTAGGGTTGGGTTTTATGTGCGGCACAATGGGTTGGGATACGGCACATGTTTGCCCCTTGGGTAGTGTATCCTATACAGTGTATCATTCCCTGCATATGCAGTGCTGGCTTGCCCCCAGCCACCACAAGGCCACTTCCGTAAGCACTGTATTGGGTGCGCAGGAACTGCAGACAGGGCAGCAACATGGATCAGTGCAAACACGGGGGGGGGGGGGGGATGTTGCTTGGATGTATTCAAACAGGTCTGCCAGCCTGGCATCCGTGTGGCTCTTCAGCCACTGCAGATAAAAGATGCCGACTGACGTTGCAAGAGTCCGATACGGCGAACATGTTGCGCTGCATATCAAATATTCTCTCATGCATTGGGTCAACTCCTTGGTCAGTCAAAGACTGTCGCCCCAGCACACAGCATGCTACACGTTACAGATGACAAGCTCAAGATACGGTCCCCCAGGGTAAATAGTGCACTGGGCTATGACAGCAGACCCTCAGGGCTGCTCCAGCAAGTGCGATGCTGCCTCTGCTACTGGTGAAGTTGCACTGCTGATGCATTGCTGCCTCTGCTACTGGTAGAGCAACACCACTGATGCATCGCTGTTGATGATGAAGCAGCACTACTAATAAATTGCTGCTACTGCTAGTGGTGAAGGAACACTGCTGATGCATTGCTGCTACTGCTACTGGTGAAGCAACACTACTGATGCATTGCTGCTACTGCTACTGGTGAAGCAACACTGCTGATGCATTGCTGCTCCAGCAAGTGCATTGCTGCTACTGGTAGAGCAACACTACTGATGCATTGCTGCTACTGCTACTGACAATCAACAACTGACAGGAC
>NSMO01000076.1:0-33120 GCA_002588565.1 Coelastrella sp. UTEX B 3026
ATAGCACAAAGCACCAGCAACTGGTGATGGTGGTATTGCACAAACCATGGGTGGTTGCGCATGTATGTAGACATGATCACTCTACATGTGACGCAATGTGTTTGATTCTGTCGTGCTGTTGCTGCGGCTGCCCTGCAATGGTTGCAGCAAATGAGTGGGAAAGTGACTGAGCCAATGCAGAGTGCTATGGAGGTGGTGCCTGCATTGGCCTCCTTCAATTTGCAATGAGGGGGTGGCTGACTTCTTGGATGTCATGTGTGATATCGTGTTAACAGTGCAAGTGTGGCGTGATGGTTTGTAGCGGTACATGTAGCTGCTGATGCCATCTGCTGCGGCAGCTTATCAGGAGTGCTTCTTTTCTGTAAGTGCTGCTTTATGCTGCAGACATGTCGAGTATAAGTTAAGCAAGGTGGTGTAAATGTGACTGAGCCATTGCAACAAGAAACGTGCGCTGGTGAGGCTGCAATACCATGAAGGGGGGTGGTGGTATTAGTGCCCTCTTTTCTTGTTAGTGTCCGTTAGAGCTCTTTTTTGCTTCTTAGTGGCTGTTAGTGCTGAATCCTTGCTTCTTATGTTCTTTTAGTGCTTTTTTCTTCCTTGTTAGTGTCTGTTGGCTTGTACACTCAGGCTGTAGTATGCTCTTTGGGGCTTGATCGTGTCCATATATGTAACAAGGCTGCAATGCAAAAGTGGGAAGTCTAGGTTGTTTTTGGTATACTTTTTCACGGGCCAGCACTGCGGTAGTGCTGGCCCGTATAGCTTCTGAGTTGGTACTGTGTTGTTGGTTGCAAAATGAATATCATACCGAAGGGCCCGGCCTGGTGATCAATGCTATCACTGATAGCCTATAGTTTAGGCTATGGTGCAATGCTTGATCAATTGATCAACTCATCAGAAACGTGAATGAGCTGCTAGGCTATCTACCGTAGTCTGACACAGCTGGCAGCTTGAATTCAATCAAGGCTTGCAAAGTCCAGTGCCGCACTTGAAGACTTTCAAACAGTCTTCAGGTGCGTTGAGTCAAGCTGGTGTCTTTTGAGGGAGATTCGGCCGCCGTTGAACACAGTCAACTGTTGCATGGCAGTGCAGCATGCCAGCGCATCTATCTTGCTGCATTGGCTCACTCACTTTTACAGTCAACTGTTGCATGAGCTAAAACTTCACAGTCAACTAGCCGCGAAGGTCTTTTCAGGCCAAGAGTCTGTCAGCGTCAGAGCATCATGAGCAGCAAGCGTTAGGGCTTGTCTTCATAAGCAGAGCTCTTTGGGTGGCACTGCCTTCGGGTGTCGGACACTGCAGCTCTTGCGCATGCACGACACTGCAGCTCTTGCCAGGGCATTTGACTTGCTGCATGGCTGAGTCACTCATTACATGGACACTCAGTACAATACATGGAGTCCATGTAGCATGCAACATACTGCTGAGTATCAAAGGCAACTCAGCGGCTGGGTTAACCTGGTAGTGTTTGGTGACCACGAAGCTCCCTCAGATGCGATTGCAAGCTAGCCTAGTGACTAGCATCAACACTCGAGGTGCTAAGGAGGCCCTCAGCGCGTGCAAGCAAGTAGTATAGATATGAAATCGCAACCAAAAGCATTCGGGCACTCACCGCAAGCCCGCAACATTGATGCGTAGACTTCTGGGCCCCGAAGGTTGGTGCACATGCGAGCACTAAGTGCGCAGTGCAACACAGAAAGCTTTGCACCTGACTATGGCCGCTGATAACCCTTAAGCACGGAATTAGAACACGTTCAACCGCCTTTGAGTAAGTGCTTTCTGGGTTCCGGTGTAAGATGCCTCTATCCCCCGGCACATTGGAACTGAGAGTTAAAATAGCCAGTCAGACAAACTTCGTTTACCAAACGAGCCTTGCCATAAGATTGACGGGCCTACAGCTGAAGAACTAATAAATAGTTCTTGTGCTGTGAATTTCAGAAATTCACAGCACGGCCAGCAGGGTTCTACTTTGCTGTTGGCCTCGCGTGGCGCTCTTCTTACTCTGGTGGCTCACTGGAAGGGTATGGCTGTTTCAATGTAGCTCCGAGGTCAGTGCAAACTATGTCTCAGGGTCTGCAAAGCTGTAGCGTGCGCAGCAAGTATAGAATGGTTGGTGTAGAAGCTTTCCGACTTTGCGCTGCTTACCTCGTTTGGTTTGTTTCTGACAGAAGGAAGTTTTTGATAGAAGGAGTCAGTGCTTATCAGCAAGCTCTATCTGGGTTCCACGCAATCCAGTTGCACGGCCATGTCTATTGTGCCTCGCTGAACAAAGGACTGTGCCAAACCTGCAGGTGGGCAAGTTTAGTCTATCACGCTTCTTGGGTGAAGAACAAGGTTTAGCATCATGGATAACACGCTGGAACGTATTAAGCAGCTGGAAAACGAGCTGAAACGTATCCAGCAGCAGGAAGGTAAGATTGATGATTTTTGACTCAAGTTATATTATTGCAAGGTATGCACAGCAGTGTCGCAGTAGCACCAGATCTTGCATTGGCAGGCAAGCCATTGTGTTTCAGCATCAACAGCTTGTGTCTTGCCTTGTCTCATGGAGTATGTTCACGGCAGCACCTAGCAATGTATGTAACGCAGCAACTGCAGCAGTTGCCGTGGCACACCGTCAGGGTGTGCAACAGCCAGCCGAACTACTTTTTGAATTTGGTGGTGCATCAACTTGGTGCAGAAGGCTGCTCTATGTAGTTCAGCACCAGTCGCTTGGTGCTTCTGTGTTGCGAGGTCTGGGGATCTAGCACTGTTTCAGCTCAGCTTACAGCAGCAGCAGCTGTTTATTATAACCCAGCACCGCTTCAGTCAGCCCACAGCAGCAGCAACTGTTAATGTTAACATAACTTTGCTTCAGCTCAACCGACAGAAGCAGCAGCTGTTCTTAATAATGTCAGGCTGCTTGCATACAGGTTACCTCTGTTCAGCAAGCAGCATTATCATAGGTTAGCAGAGCACAACATGTGCTCACTGGTGCGCCATGAACTGCAGGGAAGATATCAACTGCCGAGCTGCTTAGACGTCCGCTACCACCCCTTACTTGGGGCGATACAGGCAGCAAGTCGTCAGCAGGCGGCAAGAACTACTATGTACCTGAACATGTGCGTCGACTGGACAAGTGCCCTCAGTCTGGTAAACCTTGGAAGCAAGAGGTGTTACAGATGATGAACACTGCTGATTCTCAGAACTTCTGGTGAGTGCGATCGAGCATTGGTGTTTGAAAGTGCATGTGTGGACATTGCCGCGTCAAGTTGACTCAAGTGTGGCTGGGGCTGGTTGCTTGTTGCTTACAGTGTGTATGGTTAGCTTCTGCTTGTAGCATTGAGGCCACCTATCTACTGCG
Source organism: Coelastrella sp. UTEX B 3026 (assembly GCA_002588565.1). Lineage (NCBI taxonomy): Eukaryota > Viridiplantae > Chlorophyta > Chlorophyceae > Sphaeropleales > Scenedesmaceae > Coelastrella > Coelastrella sp. UTEX B 3026. Next base: position 3,341 of record NSMO01000076.1, read on the forward strand.
TGCATCAACAGCTTGCAGGAATGTACTACTGCCACCTTCATGGGCACTTGTCCAGCGGGACATTGAACCAATGGCTATCATGATCAGCAACTTTGTAACATACTTTGTGCATGTGTTTGAAGCCCGAGTCTAATTCTGGGATGTTGCATGGTTGCTGGTTTCCGTGTTTGCAGGGCTCCCCGTTTGGATGAAATACCGGTCACCACCACCATCATTGGAGAAAGCGGTGTTGCACAACTGATGTTTCTGCCACTAGGATTGCTCAGCAGGGCAATCAACAGCGCCTTGAATCAGGCGGCTCAGATACAGGGTTGGATATCAGAATCTACAACCAATATCCTGCAGAAGGCCGCTGCACGTTTGAGTTCTATCAGCCTTGGGAAGCCATCTAGCAGCAATTCTGAATTGCAGACGCCAGCTTCAGCAAGCAGTGGCGCTGCACACGGGCAAGATGTTGTGTTCATTGCTGGTGGCCAGCAGCAGCAGCAGCAAGGACAGGAGCAGCAGCAAGGACAGGAGCCGCAGCAAGGACAGGAGCAGCAGCAGCAAGGACAGGAGCAGCAGCAAGTTGAGGAGCTGTTGGACACAATGACAGGGCTGTGGGCTGGGGAGCCTGTCGCAGTTGGTGAATACAAGAAACCTACAGTCTTGGCCACACATGTCCAAGGCAGTAAATTTGATGCCCGAGACCTGACAGACTTCAACGACCCTTTTGTGGTGCATGCCGTCTGCCAGGTGCGACCTGTGGCTCGATCACGGGTCATGGCCAAGCTTTTTGTATTTGCATGGTGTCAATATCATAGGAGCCTCATCCAGCCTAGCCTTATAGCTGCATGTGGTTCAGCTTCATTGGTGAGGTCCTCCCTGTAGTCGCTCCTACTGCATTGAGTGACATGCTGACAGTTTGCACTTTCTAAATGGGCTGCCTTAACCCTTGTGTTGCCCCTGTTTGTTGGTTTTCCTTGTGCTTGCAGGTGTACACGTACCTGTTGCTGCTGGGGCTGCAGTATGCTTTCCTCAGTTGTTACTGCTGGACATGGGTGGTGCATTTGGGGAAGGATAGGTGAGCATGCCTGATAGTAGGTGACTTCCAACATTGCAAAGGTGCATGTCATGTGTTCCTGTCAACTGGGATGCAGATGACCTGCGGAACATCAACTCACTTAATAAGATGTGGCCGATGCTGTGCTTGTTCCAATAAGACGAGGCCTCATGCTGTGCTTGTTCATGCACACACTACTCGGCTCTAGTGGCATGTTGCATGCTTGAGATTACAATGCACTGTCTCCAGTACAGCACATAGTGCCATCTGTGAGCTGGCCAATGTGAGCTGACCGTTGTGCACTGCATGTTCCTCCTGCTGGCAGGCGGACCCTGTACATCTCAGAGCCGATAGCGGCTAATGCAGTCAGCAGTCCAGACAATCCCCAGGTCACCGCCATGGGGGCCATCTACTGGGTCCAGCGCTGTGGGCTGGAGACGTATCAAGACAAGGAGTTTGAGAAGATTAACGTGGACAGTTTGCTGAGGGTCAAAGACCTGCAGGAACCGCTGCCACCATCACAGGAATCACAGGAACCGGCCTCGCAACATGACTCAAGAGGCCCCCCCTGCGATCCTGAGTAAGTGTATGCGACTCATAATGCAAACAACGAGGTTCTTGGCAACAGTTAGCAGCACCAATCCGCAGCCAGCGCCATCTGCATTGATCACATGACAAACTGGATGCACGGCTACAGTACTCTTCAACAGTCAGACGGGCATTCTATACCTATGTTCTTTTGCATCAAGGGTGCCGTGCTGGTAGCTTGCCATTCCACCTTTGCACAAGGCCTTGAGCATGCATGCAGCACCATGACTCCCTGTCTGGTATTGTTTTGTAAAGTACCAGCAAACTCTAAGTGGTGGTGACTGTGCTGCATTGATTGGCAGGGATGATGGAGGCACCAACAGCAGCAGCAGGCGTGGTAGTAGGGGCAGTGCCAGTGACAGCAGAGCCAGCAAGAATGCTGGCAACAAGAGCGGTGGTAGTAAGGGCAGTGGTGGCAAAGGTGTCAGCAAGGTGTCCAAGCGACAGCATCAGCCTATGGGGGCTTCTGATGGCAAGATGCAGCTTGGGAGGCTGATCTGTGAAGGATGCTCAGGACTTGTCCTGCGAGGCACCTTCCAGGGTCAGCCTGCTGTCTACAAGCTATTTGGGCCAGACTCACAAGGAGTAGCAGCTGGGATCAATGAAGCCCGCATGTATCGTAAGTGAAACCTGTTATACATTGTTGCTCAAAACTTGCCTCACTGTTCTCTTGTTTTTTGACATGCTTGCATACTCGGATGCACCGTTGTTCAATCTGTCGAGCGATTAATCTCCAACTCAGTTGCATACTGGTGATTGCTGAACTTGTCAACCATGTACTGCCGAACATGTTTTGCTGATATGGTTGATATTACAAGAGTCCGATGTCTTGTATCAATGCTTTTACCAACGGTGCTCTTCTTGCTAATGATCTGGCTGCCTACTTTCAACCACGCTGCCTCTGCTACGGCATGAATCATATCGAGCACACTCGAAACCATTGCGCTGTCGAGGCTAGATGTCATTGGCGGCGTGCTCCTGCTTACAAGCCACTCACTGCCATCTGCCATCACAGGTGCTCTCAAGTCTTGCCAGGGTGATCAGCTGCCCTGCTTCTTGGGATGGGGCCATCTGCTGGCGGGCATCTACTATGTAGTGACAGCATATGTAGAGGGAGTCCCTTGCAATGAGCTACCCAATGAGCTCCAAGCAGCAGCAGCAGCAAGAGCAGCAGGGGCAGCCTTGCAACAGATTTGTGCAGTGCAGCCTGGCTTCCTGCATGGAGATTTGAGGCCATCCAACGTCTTGATCAAGCAGGGCAGCAATGACGCAGCAGCTCCAACAGCTGTCATCATTGACTTGGCAGCTTCGCGTCTGGATGGGACGCCAGAAGAAGTGAAAGCGCAGTTTAGGCAGGTGAAGTCTCTGTTTCGCCGGTGAGAGTGGTCAGCAAATGGTTGGAGCCTTACCGGGTGCCTAGGGATTGTGTGGTGCGCAACTTCATGTTCACACATGCGGAAGACGGCATGTGTATTGTGGGTCTTGTTTGTGTTGGCATGGCAGGGTATGTGCAGGACTGCCTCAGTGGCACTGCATGAGAAGCAACAGCTACTGTTGCAGAAGCCAGAGGCAGCAGCAGGCTCATTGAGCTCGGAGCGGTTAGGGCTGTTAAGGCTGAACTTGGCGACATCGAGTCTAAAGGGATAGCAATAGCAGCCACAGCAGTGGGGATGAAGGTACAAGGGGCGAGTTGGCTGTGGCACACAGGGGCAGTGCAATGTGTCAATACGGTATTGTGATGAGGTGCCCAAGGTCTGTGTGTGTTCATATAGGTCCTCCGTAGTGAATGAGCAGGTAGTTGGTGTCGCAGAGAAGAGGTGGTGTGAGCTGAGCTGTATTATGCAACCACCAAGGCTGGTAGACCCCCTTGTACTGTCTCAGCTGAGACTTACTGCAGTAAAGCGTCTATTGATGCGCACAGTATGAGCAAGTCTAGCCCAATCCAGCAGCCTGCTGAGTGTGCTCAGCGGCAGACTTATTGCGGTGATTGCTTGTTGCAAGTTGAGACTACTGCGTGATCTATGTTTCTGCGGGCCGGTCAAAATGCGCTAACGATTGGGGCACTTTCACGGCCTCATAGAAATCACGATCGCATTGGAATCAGGACTAGATCGCATGTGACAGGTGTGCGGGTTCAGCGGACGGGCAATGCGGGCTGGACAACCATAACTCCGGGCCGGTGAGAATGCGCTAACGATTGGGGCAGTGTCCTAGCATCGAGTGTGTTTATGCCTGTATCGGACGTGCACTGCGGGCACCCGGTACTGACCAGATTCTATGACACTTCGGCAGCCACTTGCCACATGTGACCCGCCCGCACGGACTGTTTGCAGCACATATGCTAAGTGTTCGGACTTTTATGCACAACATCAGCGCAACTGGGCCATGCCTCCCCAGTACGCACTGTCTTCTCGCACAGATTTTCACATGCGACTCAGACAACAGAGCTAGCTGCAAACTATGTGAATTATGGCCTTGTCGGTCGACGCTTGACTGGCTTGACAGGCGCAGCCCGGTCTGAGGAGTTTGCACAATACATGCGGCGGACGTTTGTAATTGCAGCAGCAGCAGCGGCCGCTGCTCCACATGAGCGTCCAAACAGTCTAGACACACTCAGATCTGAGCGGGCGCGCGCGGCAGCAGAAGAAGATTCAGTTGCGTCAGCAGCGAGAGGCTGTCACATCCCTGCCTGCAGCCAATACTCGCTTGCATTCCTAAAGGTTGTTAGCAGAGCCCTGTCTGTGAGCAAGTGGGCGCCGCCCACTGACGGTCAGTGGCGCATGCACAACAATGAGAATAGCAGCGCCAATGAAACAGCAGCCACAACAGCAACATCAACAGCATCAGGGGCAGCGGCATCATGCCATGATGCGGCAACCAACACCATCGTACCGGTGCAATCCCATAGAACATCTATGGTGCAATCCCATAGAACATCTATGGTGCGATGCTTGGACAACTTAAGTAAATTGTGACTGAGCTGCCAGGCTGTCTACTAGAGAGCTGGCAACTTAGAACCTTGCACAATCCAGTGTGCGGGAAGTCCGGCGGTCCGTTACATCAACCTGATCAGGCTGAGGCAACACAGAGAGCTGGCTTACCTTCAAGCACGTCCGGAAACAAGTCATTCAGTGCATTATGGGTTCCGGTGTGGGTGCAGGTGTAAGGTCCACCAAACGTCAGGCGGACCTGGAGGCTGGATGTTTCTGTAGCCCGCCTGAGCGTCAGAGATAGCCATGCGGGCAAAATCTGCTTCAACAAAAGCCTTGCCAAAAGGTTGACGGCCCTACAGCCGCTGAATGATTTCACAGCACGGACAGCAGGGTTTGCGTAACTGCCATCGTCTTATCAGCCTCGATCCTGACAATGTAGCTTTCGTCAAGGTGCGACGGGTGAGCATCCAACGTGTGTATGCACTTCTGACGAGTCTGGCAGTTCTCGACACTTGCCTCCGGCCATCAGTCAAATTTTACGTCACTTCACCTCGCGAGGCAACTGTTGTTGAGAAAGCTGCTGTTCAATGTACCAGTCCTAAGCATCCAAGGCTGCCTTGAGTCGTATGGACGGTCTTCCGAAGGCCTTGCTCTGGGATGGCAAGGACCTGAAGGCGCTAAAGAGACTTGCTTATCGCTATCTTGTGTTTCGCACATGCAACGGTCTAGACATTCCGTCCGACTCGCTAAGTAAGCCTGGGTACTCTGCTATAGCCCATGTGCCTCATGCCGTGTCTTGATGGCCGTGCTCTTGGCACGGTTTCGTCCGCTCCTCGCCTTCTGGAACGCTGCAAACCAGAAGCCTGAAGACTCAAATGATATTACATGCTTTCTGCAGAGTTGATGCATCAGATGATAGACGAGGACAACGTGCTGCAGTCAGAAAATGGTCAGCCTCCAGTGAAACAATCACAATACAGAAATTTCGACCAGCTGCTGGCATTCGTGGTACGTGCGCTCTATTTCATCTATCGTACATCCATTTCCTATGCACAGCTCACAATCCATCCTCATGTGATACCTATCCTGATAGTGCCACACCACTGGCTCCTGCCATGGCAGGACAGATTGTGTTGAACATTTGTTAGCGTAGCCAAGTTAGCGACCTTCCCCCACGACGTGATTTTCCTGTCAGTACGTGATTGTCACTCACGAAAGGCTGTAATTGCAACGCATGCTACCAGTTGTCTCTTTTGTCTTTGTCAAACAGATCAATGTGAGCCGGCGCTCATGTGTTGTCTCTGCAGCGCCAAAAGCACAATCAGAAATTTCATCAGCCTTACTTGCGTAAGCTGGCAAAACAGAAGGCTAAGCAGCAGTGGGAGCAGCGGCAGCTCATCATCCGGGACCAGATCTTGGCTCATCAGCAACTTGATCTGATGCTCGGTGCTAAGACCGCTGAACAACCAGCAGCAGAAGCAGCAGCAGCAGCAGCAGCAGTCATTGACCTGGCATCTGACTCGGACTCAGAGATCTGCTGCATGGACCTCACATCGGACTCTGAGGTAAATATTCAGCGTACATGGCAAGCAAGACGTAACATTGGACATTACTTTGGGTTGCAAAGTTTGGATAGCTACGAGCTTTCATGGGACTTGGATGTGGCTTCAGCACCTGTCTAGATGCGTTCTAAGCATATGTTTCTATGCTGATGACTAACACAATGCATCAGTGGGATAATTTGCTGCTGCTGGTGCTGCTGCTGCTGTGCTGATTTCAGGATGAGGGTGACGATGGCAATGAATCAACCAGCGCTGCTGCTGCTGCTGCCGACGATGGCTTGGACCCAGCACAACCTAGTCATGGTGATTCAGCTCCGGCCGCAGCAGCAGCAGCAGAGGGTGGCCCAGGGTTTTCCGATGATGCTCGTATAGATCTAGATCAGAATAAACAGAGCCCCTGCCGCTCAGATGCAGCAGCAGCAGCAGGGAGCGGCGCAGCACCTTGTGATGCCGCAACATCAGACCTAGACCCAGGGCTATCAAGCCCACCGTGTGTAGACGTTGCGGCTGCTGTCAATGGTTGCCTAGGCAAAAGACAACGTGAAGAACTTGATCACAGCACACAGCAGCAGTCAGATGCTGTGGAGGAGCAGCAGCAGCAGCAGCAGCAGCAGATGCCTGCGAAAAGGCAACATCTGCAGGATCAGCAGCAGCGGCAGCAGCACGGCACAGAAACAGCAGCAGGAGCAGGTATGCTTGCTGCTGCCGCTGCTGCTGCAGAGGCCTCCTCACCATCGCTCATGGAGACGGAAGATCTAGCAGACATTGGACCCCCAGGATATGATCTGTTTGGATCAAGCCCAAGATCTGGATCACTGACCCCAACACAAGATCTCAATCCCAGCAGATCACCAGCTGCATCTGGATCACCAGTTGCAACCGTAGATCTTGAAACCATGGACATGGGTCAAGCAGTCGATGGTCCAGCAGCAGCAGCAGCAGCAGCAGCAGATCCGGCCAGATCATTGCAAGATCAGGCTGGATCAGGCTTCCTGACACTGACCGAGGTTTTGCAGGGTAGTGATCACGATCACAGCAGCAGCGATGTGTCGATGGCAGCACTGGCAGCAATGAAAGCAGAATTGGCAGCACTGGCAGCAGCAAATGGAATCTCCCTCAACCCCAGTGACAAATCTGATCGTAAGCCGCCAGAAACAGCAGCAACAGCAGCGGCAGCAGCAAGGTCAGGGAACAACCAAGATGAAACTGCTGCTGCTGCTGCCAGCATGGAGCACGGTGCCATCCAGTCACCTGTCAACAGACGGACAGCAGCAGAGCCAGCAGCAGCAAAAACAACGCTGAACCACGGGCCATCAGCGGCAGCAATAGCGGCAGCAACAGCAGCAGCTGCTCGGGCTCTTGGTATAATCAACTTCGAGCTTGCAAGCAGTTCAGCAGCAGCATCCAATGAGTCGAGGTTCTCCGGCGCAACAGCAGCAGCAGCGCTGGCCAGGACACCAGCCATGCTGCGTGATCAGCTGCCTGCAGCCTGTCCCTCTGCTGCTGCTGCTGCTGCTGCCGCCACTGCTGCTACTGCTGCTGCTATGGCAGATCCTGTCGGCAGCTGCAGCAGGGTCCTTCCTGATAGCCGTACAATAACAGCAGCAGCACCAGCATCGACGGCAGCAGCAGCAGAAGCGCAACGCCACGTCCTTGCATGGATCGTGCAGCCTGCTGCTGCTGCTGCGGGCACAGATACTGCTGCTGCTGCTGCTGCTGCTGGCACTTCAACAGCCTCTGGGCCAGCACAGCCAGTGCTGCTACAGCCGCCAGTTGTCCTGGCCGGCATGATCCAGCAGCAGCAGCAGCAGCAGCAGCAGCGGCAGCACTCACAGCAACAGCAGCACAGCTACTTTCACAACATGGTTGGGCAACCACCACCGGCAGCAGCAGCAGCACCAGGAGGAGTAGGGGGCCGAGTGCACATACAGATACAGCCTTCTGTGCAGTGGATGGCCGCAATGCAGCAGCAGCAGCAGCACAGCCAGCAGCAGCAGCAGCAGGAGCAGGGCCAGCAGCAGCAGCAGCACACCCATCACCAGCAGCAGCAGCTGTTCCGGCAGAAGCAGCACTTGTTTCTGCAGCAGCTGCAGCGGTTGTTATGGCAGCAGCATCAGCAGTTGTTGCGGCAGCAGCAGCAGCAGCTGTTGTGGCAGCAACAGCGGCATCCTGCATTGGCCGCAGTGCCGGAGCGACAACAAGCAGCAGCAGCAGCAGCAGGTTTGATGACGAGCTCTGCACCTGTGGTGTTGATACAATTCCAGCAGAGGCCGCAGTATGCGGCTGCATACGCTCAATCCCAGCAGCAGCAGCAGCAGCAGCAGCAGCAGCAGCAGCAGCAGCGCTCGGTGTCTTCAGATGTATATTCTCAGCAGCAGCAGCAGCAGCAGCAGTGTGTGGCTTTACACACACAGGCTCAGCAGCAGCGGCAGCAACTCCCAGTGCCCCAAAATGCACTCTTTCAGCAGCAACAGCAGCAGCAGCAGCAGCAGCAGCAGCAGCAACAGCAGCAGCAGACAGTGCCCCCAAATGTCCAACTTCAGCAGCAGCGACAGTCTCTGGCTGCATGCGCCCCGGCACAGCAGCAGCAGCACCAATACACTCTGTCCACCCCCCTGATGCAGCAAGCACAACAAGAAGGGCTGCTGCTCGCAAAAGCAGCAGTAGCAGCAGTGTGGCAAGCACCTGGCCGCAGCATGTTTATTTCAGAAATAACAAGTATGTTACTTGCTCGCAAGATCTGCGGTATGAGGGGTATAAGGGAAGTGATGCACGTGCTGCTAGATGGTCGATACCTAATAATGCAGCCTGATGGGCGGGTAACTCTGGGTCCCAGACCGCTGCCACCGATGCCAGCAGCAGCAGCAGCGGTGCCAGCAGCAGTTGGGCCCGTCGGCCCTATTCAGCTTGCTGCAGCAGCAGCAGCAACAGCAGCAGGTGCAAGCGCTGGTGCTGATGCTGCCACCTTTGCTGGACAGGTACCTACGGCTACATCTGCTGCTGCAGCTGCAGCAGCAGCGATAACAGTAGCAGCAGCGGACAACCCTGCAGCGGCTATATTTGGCGCAGGCGGCAGCACTCCCACATCTGATGCCGCTGCCGCTGCTGCTGCTGCTGCTGCCAATGTTCCTGGCAGCACTATGCTTGATCCGGCAGCAGCAGCAGCAGAGGGCGCAAGAGCAGCAGCATCTTCTGAGCCGTGTAGTGCAGTGGCAGCCACAGCCAGTACCCAGGATGGTGCCTTGACAGCAGCTGCAGCAGGAGCAGCAGCAACCGAGGCAGCAGTTGGCACTGTGGGGGCTGGAGCCTCAGCGGCAGCAGCAGCATCAGCAAGTAGATCGGCTAGGGACACCCGTGCTGTTGCTGCGGATGCCAACAATGTAGGCCGAGCCACCTCTGTACGTCAACCTGCAGCAGCAGCAGTAGCGGCAGCAACCGCCGCCGCCGCCGCAGCAGCAGCAGCAGCAGGAACGCCTGTTTCTGCAGTTGAGGGCCGGGACGCCCCGGGTCCTGTGGATATGTTTGCTGACAATGCAGGGCCAGCCATATCTGCAAGCCAGCATGCAGCAGCAGCAGCAAATGAGCCTGAGTCTGTTATGGCAACCGCTGATCCTTGTGGGCTTGAGAAACCACCCACCACTGATGCTTTGGGCATGGATGAGACTGCTGCTGCCGCTGCTGAGCTGCCTGACCGGCAGCAGCGTGTCAGGATGGCTTGCAGTATCCTTGCGCATTACTCGGTGAGTCAGGGCTGTATCAACGGTCTAGATCCTGCATAGTTACACAGCCCAGGTTCCAGTCTTCTTTAATCTGTTACATAGGAGAGCTGCTAACGCTCAGCAAGCCACGCATACAGGGGTCCCCCCGCAGATAAATGCGACCCGGCATATCATCTAATTACATGCATTCTCAATCTCATGCAGTGGTGCCAGATTCTGCTGAGTTTGGTGCCAGCTATGCCGTATGTGGAACAGCGCGTCAGAGCTTTTGGCATGTCTGTGGCTTTGGTCAATAATTGAATGGTCAAAGTGATATATGTCCTGCATGTTGGTCAGCTTGTATCGATTGAGTGTATGTTATGCATGCATATGTGTGTATTGCATCTGTTGCAAGATGTACAAAAGTGTTGCACGATGCCCAACTCAGACTGCTGCTGCTGCTGCTGCTGCTGACTAACGCATTGCAGGCCAACCCATTGTCCAAGCTCACTAAGGCTGAGCTAACATGCATTGCTGCTGCTGGTGCTGCTGCTGCTGTTGCTGCTGCTACTTTTAATACATCAGCAGCAGCAGCTGGCAGCCGCAACGCCACATCAGCAACCAACACAGCAGCAGCAGCAGCAGCAGCAGCAGCAGCACTGGTTCAGCTTATGATTGATGCGGGTCTCTTAGTACAGACAAATGCTACTTGTATCAATGCGAATGATCAACCACCAAATGAGCAACCATCAATCCATGGGAGCCTGGAGTCCGAACACAGTGAAGATCTTGCTGTTCATATCTTAGGGCCTATAGCTAGACAAATCCAGGGACCGCTGCCGGACGGCTCCAGCAGCAGCAGCAGCAGTGCCGGCAGCAGCAGTGCCCCAACTGCAGCAGTGTCAAGGCCTGAGAGCCTTTGCAGTTGTGCATTATCATTGATGAAGTTGTTGGAATATTTGAAATGGGATGGTGTTGACAACACTGGGTTTCTCAGCAGTATGAAAACATTATGGGCTGTTGTGAAAGGCTTTGCACGTAAGAATGGAAATGCAGCTGATTTCACGGTTGATGTTGCGGCTGCAGCGTTATGTCTATGCAAAGCTTTGTATTAATAGCAGCAGTTGCTGCAGTCAAGTAGCAGCATTCAATCCCTAAGAAGCTCTGCGGTTGTACTGTACGTACTAATGGATGGTTGGTTTGCTGGCTCGCCAGAGTGATAGCAGAGAAGACCTGCCCCATTTTGCCCTGGAGTATCCAGCCTATGACCACACCTAGAGAACATTGTGCGGTCTTGTTTGTGAGCCATTTGGGTTCAAGTGTTGTACAGCGCCTCAAGGCGATTGCTGATCATGATGGCCAAGTTATGCTTGCCAAGTGCAGGGTGGGTTTGCATTGTGGGGTTTGCAGTATCATACAGACATTCATGTGTACAGCCAATCAGCAGGGTTTTATCCCGTTGGATTCCTGTTACAGTGTGCTACTGATCTTGACATGGGCAATGTGACACGGCTTGGATGGCCACAGCAGTTACGGCGCATATGGTTTGTTCTGGCAGCGCTGGTTGCCATGTTGCTGTTGTCCTGGTTTTGGTGAGTCCCGGCGTGAGTGAGATTGATTGTTTGCTGCATCAGTTAGGATGATGCAGGTCCTGGGTTGCAGCCTCTGATAGCATTTTGCTGGTGTGGTGCGTTGGTGTCGCATGATCACAAGGGCTGACGAGCGGTGGTAAGCTCCCGGTTGTGGCAACTACTAGTTATTGTAGTACAGTGTATGTACATTGCCATTGTGTCATGCAGTCCTGATGTGTGTGTGGACTGGCCCAGCCGGTGATACTCCTATCTTGTGTTACATAATATGTCGACTGTGCGCATCCGGCTGCATAAGCCGGACATAAAAGCGTGACAAAGACCAAGTGCTTGACTGAATTCAATATGGTTTGATCCTTTGTTGATCTCAGCTGGTTTCCTATCGGTGTGGAGAGTACCATTCTAGATGCTGAGCTATCCACTGTAACTTGTCTTTGTCCATGAATTGTCCGGTATACTACGTATGGTATTGCCCGCCAATAATAGATTAAGCATATCATGGGCCACACGTGTGCTTGTTGCTGCACAGGTCTGCCAACCGGGTGCACCCAGCACGCGCTTTGAACTGCCTACTTATCATAATATAACTAGTAGTAGCCTACTTGTTATTAGTAATTGCACTTATGCAAACACCGAGCAATCAAGGCCCGCCATTTATGCCATGCATGACAGTACAGCGTTTTGCCAGCGCATCTGACCTGTTGCATGGCTCAGTCACTTTCATATATGTCAGGGGCACACAAGGAGAAGAATGTTACCAATATGCACTCATCGTAGCTTGGGGATGATCATTTGGCCATAATCAGCATCAACGCCACCCCAACAAGTAGCCTGACAGCTCTCATTCATAGCAACTAATGCACACGTATGGTATGTTGCGGCAGTCAATGCAACCACACCGGTCAAGTTAGCTGGTACAGAAGCCTGCTCATTTTGGTCCAACCCCCAACAAGACACTGTGGTATTAGCATGCAACACACACGTATGAAAATCACCGAGTGCCACTGCTTTTACTTCAGATATACCGGCAGGCACAGTACTCTGATTGTACTTTTGATCACCCCAACATATTACGGAACCATTTGATGTCGATGCACACATGTGGAACTCCCCGACCCCGAGGTTTCGCAGCCCTATCACGCCCTCGAACGGGTTCTGCCCGGGCCAGGGTTTACTGTCCGGCTTGTAAACCAGAGATCCGTCGGTCCTCAGTGCGTGCACACGAACGGAGCCGGCGACAGCCAACTCCACGTCGGGCACCGCTGCGAACGGCGTCTCGCCCAGACTACGTGTATCACCCCAGCACACAACGTGACGGTTAGACTTCAGCGCGCAAGTGAAGTCCACGTAGGAGGATACATCTACGACACCTGTCAGCCCAGCCGGGACATCTGTTTGCCCTCGCGAGTTGTCTCCCCAGCACGCGACGCTCCCCACCGTTGTGATAGCACACGCGTGATTCCAGCCGAGTGCTAGCTTCGCGACGTTGGTTCTGTTGACAGTGCCTGCTGCCAAAGCCGTGGCATTGAGTAACTCGCCCGTGCAATCAAGCACATCGTCCCTGCGTACGACGCAGGTCGTCATCCGGGCGACCAGCAGCTGGATTCCTTCGCAGGCAGTGCCTTCGGCAAACCGTGATCCTGCGCACGTCCACAACAGAACAGCAGACTACGTGAAAACGCCAGCAGCCACCGTGGTAAGATACCCCGACCGGCAATGATTCTCCAGTCTTTGCCACTGTGCTTGATTGACTGCTGTACTTGAATACATGTCTCACCATTCGGAATACATGATGATCGAGACATATATCCTGGCTGATGCTGTAAAGTGCCGACTTCATGTTCAACCCAGCTCTGGTTGTCCACATGATGGGAGTAAACACTAAGTTTGGAATGCCAAACAGTGCGTGTTGTAATGGTAGACATGCTGTGTGATAGCAGTAGACACAATCGGATGAACGTTACCTCTCAATAGTTTGAGTGGCCCTTCTGACGTCTCAGGGCTTAACTTAGAGTTTGCCTCCTTGCTAACATCCTTGCTCAATGCAGCTTGTGAGTTGGCTGAGTTTGCAGCAGCAGCGGCAGCAGCAGCCCTCCTGCTGTTCCAAACATACACTCCAGCACCAACACCAGCAGCAGTTGCTACTACTACAAGCATAAATAGGATAGCCCAGCTGGTCCGTGTGCAAGCCAGCCTCCTAGGAACCCATGTGGGTTTGGTATGGGGGGCAGGTTTCCTGCTGAACTGTAGTTGTTTGCTGTTCTTTGCTGGATTCTGCGTGATGTCACCAGCACTGTCGTGTGCATCATCACATGTTTCCTGAGCTGCCGCTGCTGCTGCTGCTGCTGTTGTTGTGCTGTGTACGTCCTCTGGTGACCCCTGACTATCCCCATCATTGACAAACAACGCGACATGCATCGCCGCTTCAGGCAAGCTAACCCCATGCTCCTCAGCCCAAGCATGAATTAAGCTCCTCAATACATGGTTAAAAGTTACCAGCTTGAGTTTCAAAGTCTGTCCGGATGCCGGGCACGTGTCATGAGTCTCCAGCCACTTCTGAATGTTGCAAGCCTCATATGTATGCCCTGTCTCGGCCAGAATGACAGGGTTAACCATGATGGATTTGCTGATGGGGCAGAGGTAATCTTCTGGTGCTGTTAAAGCCCCTTCTGGGACCAGACTGCTGCTCAGGCTTGCAACCCTGGGGGTCAACGCTGCACACAACTGCACAAGGAGCCAAGTGAAGCCTCAGTTAGTGCCAATGAGCGATGAGCGACTCAGTCATGACATGATGTCCTGTGCCATTTCATATCAATCCATGTGCCAAAGATTCTGCACTGCTGTTGAACACACTCATTGAAAGAAATCAAGTAGTGCTATATGATAGAGTGCTACCTGTGCCACAATGCAACAATGCAAGCGTGGCTTGACTTGGTGCAGCACCAGTGCTGCACTGGTGCCAGTGGCCAGTTAGGGCTGATAATGCTGACAGCTTTGGCCTCGGCTCATACGCTAAAACACTGTAGAAGCTGGGGCCCCTGCGTCGCTGATACATGGCAATACAATCTCTTAGCTAACGGTTGTATCAGTTGATAGCGGATGTGATTAGCCTAATTAGCCGGGCTGCACTATTAAGTACCGCCGGCATCGGCTGCAAGTCGGGCATCGGCTGCAAGTCAGGCATCGGCTGCAAGTATAAGCGGCTGAAGTCCCCGGTGTGCAAAGAAACAGCACACGTACATAAGCGCATGTACATAATCACTGCTTTGGGTGCTGTTGTTTCCCCTCTGAAATGGGGGCGCGGGGCCGATGGCCATAAAGCTATGGCTGGTGGGTAGCGTATCATAAGCCACATAAGCCACCGCACCTGCTGCACAAGGAACTCTTCTGTATCACGACCCAGATTCTTGAGCTTAGGCTTTCCCAACTCATCCCCTGCTCCATACAGCGCAGCCAGCTGCAGCGCATGCAGCTCTGCTAGGAGCCCCTCAGGGCTCAAGCATGCAAACTCCTCGACGGATTCTAGCTGCTTTAGCAGGGACTTGTGCAGGATTTGGTCTGGTTTGTGTTGCTGCTTGGCTGCGGTGGCGATCTCTTTCAGCCTGTGTATCATAACAGCAAGTCAGAAAGAGCCGAGGTTGTAATGCTTCCAAATGATCACTACGGGAGCAACTACTAGTACCAGCTCCTGGAATTATTGGACACTGAAGTTGTTAAGAATGTAGGCATCTGACCACTCAGTCTGCAAAGGGTCACTAATGATTTTGTTGATGTCGACACCGTTGGTACACATACGGTACATGTACACAGAGGCTGGTAAACTGGCCCAATATCTTGCTGGTGAGCAGCACAAGGTCGTGATACTACAACATCAGATTATCATTTTCACAAGCGCCAAGGATGCCCAGACACCTGTCGCATGCTATTGGTGTTCAAGGCTGACCTGTCACCCACAAATTCTTGCTCCACGAAGAACATCTTGACATCATCCAACTCTTTCAGGATTTTGGGAACTGCTGAGCGAGCCTCTGCGGATTCCTGCAGCACAGTAGCATTCAATGCACAAGTTGGTGTTGCCAAACGCTGAGCCGATGACCGCCACCATGGCAACACGGTTCAGGGAATGAGCAGTGCATGCAGCATTTGGTTGTCAGGTGGCAGAGCATCATTTAACTGTGAACATTGCAAGGGTTTGAACAGCCGCCGCAACTGCTGCAGCAGGATCATGTTATAGGTTGAAAAAAAGCCGCGCCAATTATATTGAAAAAACGAAGTTTCGAAATGCGACCCATTATCTCACCACATAGTCATGTGCCACATGACTGCAGTGCGGCAGTACAGCATGCTCAATGTGTAGCAGCCTGAGGCTCATATCATCCTGATGTTGATCCAATCAATCTTGAAGATGGGGCTGGCACAGGCTTTTACAGGAAAGTAAATCAAAATTACTCAGTCACTAAGCAGTACATCTACATTTGTGTACAGCTGGCACTAAGTGTTTGTATATGAGAGAGGCAGTTTTACATGTAGTACTTTCACTGCCGCTAACTTAGTGAGTCACTTAGATAGGCTAGCGGCTAGCATATGGTGGCAGCTTTCACCATATACCTAAGTGCTCGTACAGTCCTAGCAACCTACCACGAGCTTCTCTCCTGCTGCTAAGATTTGAAACGCGGCCGTGAGGTCCCGGTGAACACCAGCGAACTCCTCCCTTATGTAAGAGGCGCTGATCAGGGACACCAGGGGCCCAGTGTTTCCTACTTTAGCCAGGAAAGCTCCAGCCCTCTGCAGAACATCTTCCAAAGATTCTGCACGGATTGGCACACGGTGGATTGCCATGGCATATTCAGTGGGGAAAGATATATGTGGCGCCATGACACTGCATGAACCTGGAGAACTGTGCCATGAGATTGAAGCGGTCAGCACAGAATGCGCATATGCAAATGCAGTGTATTGCAATCAGCTCCACAACAGTGGCTGCAACTTGGTGAACACGCTGTGTTCTACAACAGCAGTTGTACTGTGGTAGCGCTTGCCAAGCAGGGCACTGCATTCATTACTGATAACACTGCCAGCAAGGTCGTGGAGTACTACTGCAGTTTGTATGGTACTGCATAGGTGGATGTGCGGTCACACTGTGCTAAGACTATGCATACCTAGTGCATGGGAGCCAGCTTGAGAAACTGCATCCCGAGGTAACTTCTCCAGGAACGGGGCTATGCTGGCAACCACCTGGCCTAGGCTCTTGCATTCTTTCTTGTTGTGCTTTGAAATCAGCAGCTGTTGGCCGATGCCAGTACACAGGCGTATGCAGCTGCTCACGAGACCAATTGACACTGCTGCTGTGCTCATATTGAAGCAGACGATGCAAAAGGAGGAGGAGTGCTGTTCTTACAGAGAAGCTTCACGACGACGAGATTTCAGGTACGCCAGGTACTCCTTGATTCGGGCTGCTCTGGTGCTCACACGCCGTACGCCACCCTCGTTGTGTTTTGCTATGATTGTGATGTAAAGAAGGGGCGTTCGGTGGCCCAGCGGTTGAGTAGCGCAAAGAGCTCCAGTGACCGTCCGTGAAGCATCCGCGTTCCGTCGTTACGTCGAATTGATTTTGATGCGCGGGCCGCTTGAATCGCAGCAACAGCGTACGATGTAATGCGTTTACACACACAGGACAAGGTATGAATCACCATTTCTGGGTCGCGGGATGCAAAAACATATGTCCGAAGCGGTTCGGACATCTTGTGTCAGTTGGAGCAAGCTGAAACCTACCTTCTTTCGGCCACGCAGGCCTGCATGTATATAGGTAGGCACTGCACATGCGTGGACAATCTTAGCTGCGGCGTCAAAGGGGCACACAGGCCCCGGTACACATCCTACTGAGGTCACCGGTGCCCGGCTGGTGCTCAGTCGTGGGGGCGACTGAACCGGATATCGAGGTAAGCAAGCAGCAGAACACGGTACGCAAGCAGCAAAACTAGATATCTCAACCAAAATGCTGTATTCTTGCGGTCACGCCCAGCGAAGAGGTCAAATGCGCAGATGCCCAGCTGGTCGCACATGCGGCAGGTCGGCATGAGCAGTCCCTCTGCGCAGGTCATGCCTGGCCGCGAACACAGCACCACAACATTTCCTGCAGCATTGTTGCGTGTTATAGCCCCGCCTCAGCAGTGTCAGGAGTGCTACGAGGTCCCAAGATCTTCCAAGATCTCATGTGCTACCGCATGTCCGTCTGCAGGCAGGCCCAACGAACTGGGCTACAGCCGCTTCTGTGGCTCAAACAGTCACGACTAGATGAACGGACGACGTACACCTCTACAAGGGAAGCGGATGTCCCTTCTGGGCTTCTGCGTGATACTCGGGGTTGCCGGCGTGACTGGCGCTGCCGCTGCACCCGCGTTAGCAGCATCGAGTCCTGCAGCAGGCTGCGAGATCAAGCCCTGGCACCAGTGTGGTGGAGCTGGAGCTGACTGCGGATCGGACCAGAAGGGCTGCCGGGATGCCCCTTACCCAGGGTGCAGCTGCGGAGAAGGGTACACGTGCCAACGCAGGGTGAGTGATTCGAACCTCAGCCTGCGCAGTGCTTGGCAGGAACTTTTTTTGTGCACGTGCTAATTAGCCAGGTGCCAGTTATACGCATATGCTACAATACTGTCTGATATGACTCATCATCATTACTCCGAGGCTTCTCACCAAGATGTTGTATGCTTGATGTTTGAGCTTTCTGACACTGAGTCTTTAAAGCCACAAGTAGGCCACATTACCTACTGTAAGGATCAAGACCTGCACCTCACAGAGTTCAGCGTACAGTGTAAAACCGTCTCTTTGCACTGACTGACAAATGTACGGTACATGCGCACCCGCACTTGTGATTGCAGAATGAGTGGTACTGGCAGTGCTTGGAGCCTCAGAGCCCCCGCCCCGCCCCTTCTCACTTCCCATCCAACCCTGAAATACCCGGGTGGCACCAGTGTGGAGGCACGGGTGGCAACTGTGCCAACTACACATGCTCAGATGCGCCATACGCTGGCTACAGATGTGCAAATGGCTACAAATGTGAAAGGCGGGTAAGCACATCAGCACAATACTCAAGCATGGCTGTGTTGGTTGACTCAACGTTGAGCATGCAGAACACAACCATCTTGACTACATTGGTACTAGCACATGGCCTGGCTCAACCAAAGCTGGGCAATGATTTGTTGGTAGCCTTGCCTTTACTGACATCATAGGTGTTGAGAGATTGGTCTGCTTTCTAGTGGATCAAGAGAGCTCAGAATGATTCTCACTGAGCGGATTAGGTTGTTAGTTGAGCTTAAGCCGAGCTTGCTGCGATGTTTTTCATACCCATGGGCTGTACCCGTCATGACTGCAGGCAGATTGCTTCTGGGAGTGCGTAGAAAGCCAGGAAATCTCAGCGTTGCACCAGTGTGGTGGAACTGGAGGTAACTGTGCTGACTACACGTGTGCGGATGCACCTTACAGTGGGTATACATGTGTGGAAGGCTACAAATGCCAGACAGGTAAGTCACCAAGAAGTGGCTTGAACCATTGAGTAGCCTATCAGTGATAGTGTCAACAGAACACCGTGATTGTTCAAGAGCCCCCAATGCTATCAGGATTGTTGTCACTTCAGAATTGGGTCTGCAGAGATTGGCAGGAAAGCAAGTTGGTAGCGTTGTGTATGCATCATGATAAGGTCGACACCAAGCGGTGGCCGACATGTGCGCTGATTGCCTCCCCTGTTCAACGGGTGGCACCGGCAGCAGGCAGAGTTTGTCCAACACACAGTATTCAAGGTTGTGCTAGTGGCCGGACCTAGGTCCGCATTACCACCATGTGTTCCAAACAGGTTGCAACCCGGTTAGGGCCCACTTCCGGACTTGATCAGTTTGCAAAGGACCACTAGCAGTGATTGCCGCTCCATGTAAGCTCTTACAACCAAATTTGCTGTATGTTGTGTATGCAGGGTGAGTGCTTCTGGCAATGCATTGAGAGTGATACTCGTATGCAGCCTACCAACAACTCAAGCCCCGTAAATCCGGATAATAACGGGGTAACACCCGGTAGTACCGCCGCTCCCCCACAACCTGCCGGCTGCCAAATCAAACCTTGGGGATAATGTGGCGGCAAGGGAGGCGACTGCAGTAAAACCCCGGGATACAAATGTGAGGATGCGGTTTACCCAGGGTGCTCTTGTGTTACTGGCTACTCGTGTGAAAAGCAGGTGATCTAGCCTTGTGTGTGTTGATGTCTGTGCATAAGCTTCGGAAGCTTCAGAAGCAAGAATCTTGCTGTATCGCATGTTTGCTATGCGCTAAGTCTGCAAGCCCCTGTGCCTGTGTGTTAATCAAGGGCTATCAGAAAGTGTTGACGTATGGCAGTTTTGTGCGGCTTTTCTTGAACAGCTGCCGCTGACACCATCATGATAGCATAATGCAGGACTTCTGCATTTCGCTATTACTGTCAAGTTGAGTCAACAGTGACTAGCATCATATTGGCAACATGCCTTCATGTGACATGAATGCTTGCTGTCAGTGATTCTTAACTCTATATCAGTGATTTTCAACTCTTGAACCAAATCACCCGTAAACTGAAACTGATGCCAGGCTAGGCATTACCACCGGTGGTTTCTGGCATATGCATATGGCTGACACTCTTTGAACCATACAGATGTGGTTGGCAGCCAAGAATGCACCATACAAGTTGTAAAGCTGTGTTCTTGGCTTACTGTATTGCAGGATCAATGGTACTGGCAGTGCCTCCCTACGATCAGCACTACAGGGAGCAACTCTCCCTTGGCAAACTTCGAAACACCAAGCCTAAACAGCCCAGTTCTGGCGCCCACAGATCAGGTCCTGGCTCCATCTGTGCCCAGCCCATCAAGCCCTAGCAGCCCAGCACCAACACCTGCGGCTCCGAGCCCTGGTTCAACTGTGCCCAGCCCATCAAGTCCCAACAGCCCAACACAAACTCTTGCGGCTGCAAGCCCCGCTCCAACTGTGCCCAACCCACCACGCCCGAGCAGTCCGGTACCAGGAGGTGTGATACAGGGTCCCGCTCCATCAGTGCCCAGCCCATCAAGCCCTGGCAGTCCAGCACCAACACCTGTGGTACAGGGCCGCCCCGCTGCATCTCCTCCCAATCCATCAAGCTCTAGCAGCCCAGCACCTGTGATACAAGGCCCCACTCCATCTGTGCCCAACCCATCAAGCCCTAGCAGTCCAACACCAACACCTGTGATACAGGGCCCCGCTGCATCTCCTCCCAGCCCATCAAGCCGCGGCAGTCCAACACCAACACCTGCTCCAAGCCCCACTCCATCAGTGCCCAACCTCACACGGCTGAGCAGCCCAGTACCAGGACCTGTTGTAGACAATCCTGTAGCACCATCAACCAACCCACCAAGACCCAGCAGTCCTGTCCCACCTGCGGTGATGTCACCTTCACCTGCTCAACCACCTTCGATATCCTCATCCAGCCCGACACTGACACTTCCTTCACCCAGCCCGACACCAACACTGCGTTCAACCAGCCCGACACCGACACTTCCTTCACCCAGCCCGACACGGACATTGCCTTCACCCGGCCCGACACCTACACTGCCTTCACCCAGCCCGACACCTGCACCGCCTTCACCCAGCCCGACACCGACACTGCCTTCACCCAGCCCGACACCCACACTGCCTTCACCCAGCCCATCACCCAGCATAAATCTAAAAACAGTTTTCCCCAAACGTATGACGGCAGGTATTTCGTTTGAGGATAGTGCCTGGTTTTTGTGCAGCAACGGGCGTGTGACTTATGCATCAGATGATTCTGGCCTTGCAACACTATTGTACAATCCAACTAGGATAGTGTCGGCCGTTTGTGATGGCTTTGACCCAGCTACAAGTAATGGTTTCAGTAGTCCCAAAGTGCTGCCAATCTGGGAGCTCGGAGACATGATGTCTTGTGGTCCAGAGGGTTATGCCGTGATTTATGCTTATCCGGGCGGTTGTCCTCCGGGGTCGGAAATGATTGAGAAATGTAAGGAGCTCGTCAAACGACCAGGGTACGATGAGCTGCCAGCTGATGGCACAATGAGTAAATATTATTATCTCGAGATTCTTGCAGCCTTCTGTCCCGATTACGCTCCTAGTGGCTGGTTGGAAGCAGCAGTAGATGAAGTTGATAGACAGCCTGGCGGTCTTGACATTATGGCATCATCCTTCTTGTGGCAGCCAAGCATGTACAGGGAGTACTTTTGCAAGTATGAACCTCTAGGATCCTGGTACCCAATCAATTTGCACCCACACCACTATGTGCTAATCTCAGCACTCATAGCCCCGTGGACATGATCATCCCTAATGTGGCAGCGTTGTTCAAACCATATGAGGCATCCCCCGACATTCTTGTGGGCGGGAAACAGATTCCGGGTTCATTCCAGTGTAAGGCTGGCTCGGCTGTTTTTGACCCCATCATTGACGGTTATAGAGCAGTAGCTTGTCAGGGCTACACAAAAACATATTTTGAAGATGGGAGCAATGGTGCCGTGGCATTAGGAAGCATGCAGGCAGTTGTAATCTCAGCATCAAAGGTCATGGTACCAACTTGCGGGTCTTATGTAGTCTTGTATGGTATAGCTGGTTACAATCATTTAACGCGATCTCTCATTTGGTCATATCAGGCTGCTTTCTGCCCGGAGTTTGCGCCATCCAACTGGCTGCAACGCCTTAACCTAGACGATTTGCTGCCTTTCCCTGATACTCTCAAGGCAGTAGCTGAGAGTTTCAGGAATGCATCCACCATTTATAGGCAATATTTCTGCCAGTATGAAGCAGATTCACGCATTCCATCATCCGGTTTGTGCACAAATGCATCTGCAGAAAGCAACACCTCCTCAACTAGTGTGCCGTCTCCAAGTCCCAATGCAGTAGCTGCATCTCCTAGCCCAGCATCTAATAGCTCTACCTCTCAGTTGAGCAATGCATCCAATAGCCTTGTCGGGTCTGATGATGTTGGCACAATGACTTCAACTTCTGAAGGTGTCATGAATGCATCTGGTGTGGTGTCGGAAACCCCTAGTCCACAGCCTGTGTCACCCAATGCAACTAGTGATTTGCTCAGCAGCAATCAAGCATTGGGTGCTGATGTGGATGGACCCAACTTTGCTTCTGCACAATCTGTTGCATTAGCTAGTAATGATCCTGCATTATTGAGTGCAAATTCAAGCGTTGCCAGTAGCGTGTCATCCCCAAGTCCAGAGCCAAGGGCTGTAGACAGTGGCGTAAGTGTTCAGGATGTTGTGTCAAGCCCTACACCTGCTGCATCTGAGGATGAAGCTATGTTGGCAAGTCCAGAAACTGCATCACCCAGCCCGGAGCCATAGTCTGCGGCACGCGGTTAGGATTGGAAGTGGGCATGTAAGAAATCCTACATAATCTTGGCCCAAGTTGTTGAACAGTTGGGGCTCTGGGATTGTTTGTTCTTAAAGTGTGGCCAGTCCGGAAGCTGCATCACCCAGCCCAGAGCCGTACTGTTCGTTAGCAATTGGAATGGAAGTGTGTAATACTGTAGCATGTAAGAGTGGAAACATCTAGGGTCTTGAGATAGCTTGTTCATAGACTCTAGTGTGGCCAATTCTGCACTCGCAACACTCATACCAGAGCCATAGAACGCATCAGGATTGGGAGGTGCATGCAGGACTGACTGTGGCAGATCTGCGCTAGTAACTGCCAGTCTGGAATGTGACTGTTCATTCATATCGCGTGTCACCCAGGATGTATGGTAGAGCCAGCCTAGATGTTGTGGCTATGCTTTGTTGCTGCAAACACAATATACATGACTCAGAGTCATCAAGCATGCATGCACATACTATGTGTGGCACACTGGCTACACGGCGTTTGGCTGTTGCTTTTACAAAAGGCACAGTCTTTACGGCACTGCTGCAATGTGTCACTCAATGGTTGGCAGTGTCTAGGTGACCAGCCATTGCAATCATTATCAGCCGGAATATGATATCTGTTGCAAAACGGTTGCAACAGCGTGCTGGTTGCACATCAGTTGGAGGGTTTGCTTTATTACGGTGTGCCATTTTGAGCTATTCATGTCAGTGAATTGGGTATGAACCTCTTGGCTTGAGTGATGGTAGCTCTGAGAGCCACTGCGCACACAGTTGTTGATTATGTCGGCCACTGTCGGTACGCTGTGCTAGCTCTTACTGTGATATCCGAAACAGCGTGCTATCAGGTTGATCCACCTGCATGGCACATGTGTTCTGCAATCTGACTCACCTACACATTTATCAAATGTTCTAGCCATTGGTGCGACAGAAGGTTCTGCAGCTTGTGGAGTGCATATTGCCAGAGTCACTCATGAGCTGCCTGGTGTCACAAATGTCACAGCGGGTATGACTATAATGCTCTCAAAATGTTTCTCGCACTGATGTTTACCATTAGACTTCAAACAAGCTGTGCACTGCTCAGCCTGTGTGTGGCAGCTGATTTAGAAGGTCGTAGACAAGTTGAAAGCAAGTTCATGTGCTGCCACCAGGTTTTCGTCCTTTTTTGGCTTCACTGTCCAAGCGGATCCCGGTGAATTTTGGCCTTCAGGTCCGGATGATTGCCGGGTGCCGCTCGAGCTCGTAGCCTCAACGGTCACGCGCACTATACTACATGAGGCATCATGCTTGCCCGCTACAGGCCCGGTCAGTCATGGATCACGATACGCTCTAGCTGCACAGCGTCTACGAATGGTCGTGGCCTGTGTGCTTCGGTGCCGCAGCAACGCAGCGCCGGTGGGCGCCTTGCGTACAATGACTGAAGTTCACTCTCTCCGGCCGTTGTTATGTGTTAGTTCAACACCTTGGACCAGGCAGCAGGCACCTCGCGTTTTTGTTCTGCACCTGCCGCGGCACCTAGACGGCCTTCCAGGTAGCTGATTAGGCAGTCATGGCACAGCCCCGGACGCTGACCCTGTGTTTTCACTTTACTTCAGGTAAACCCTTGAAGTTGACGGCTTCAAATGTGCACTGAGCGTTGTGTCAGAGCCTGTCATCATGAGCAGCTCAAGTCTTCTTTGGGTGGCGACCCCTTGCATGGTACTGC
Source organism: Coelastrella sp. UTEX B 3026 (assembly GCA_002588565.1). Lineage (NCBI taxonomy): Eukaryota > Viridiplantae > Chlorophyta > Chlorophyceae > Sphaeropleales > Scenedesmaceae > Coelastrella > Coelastrella sp. UTEX B 3026. The sequence continues at coordinate 27,835 of NSMO01000076.1, forward strand.
ACTTTGCCAGCGCATCTATCTACTTGCACTGGTTCAGTTATTCAGTTGGCAACACAGCTGGATGTTCTTGTGTGGGCAATTCCAGCACACCAGCATTTGTCATCATGAGCAGGACGAGAGCTCTTTGAGTGGCGCCTTGCATGCATCACACTGCAGCTATTACCAACGCATCTGACCTGTTGCATGGCTCACTCACTTTTACACTGCAGCTCTTGCCAGCACATTCGGTGACTAGGTGCATGGCTCAGTCAGTGTTTCACACCACATGTCACATACCAGCGCTGTGATTACGGCCAGCTTACAAGCTGCGATGCAATCTCAACCCACAATCTCACATGTGACATTGTGGAGTGAGACTGTACAGTGACTATCTACCAACACTCGCAAGGACAACCACCCTGACAAAGCACCAGACTGCAGCACTGCCTTCAACATTTTGCAGTGCCGAATTAAGGCCCAGCACTGCTGTAACAATGTCAACCAGATCCTTATATGCCTGCTTACTGGCCTGCGTATCAACCTGCAACCAATACCATTATTGAGCAGTACACAAATGCCACGAAACATTCGGGTCTCATACAGGCCTATTTCAGATCAGAACTTCAGATCAGCTCTCAAGACATATCATGAGACATGATATTGTGACATTCTGTGTATAAATGTGTGTTTGTAACCACACCACGCTTGGCAAGACCTAACAACCCCCACAACAAGATATCTGTGTATCTGTTGAAACTGCAGAAATGTGACAGTGTTACTTTGTTGTAACATAACTGACATAAACCCCAGTACGTCACACACACATGCTTTTCTACCTCTGATTCTTGTGACCAAAGCATTGCAACAATCTGCTGACTTGATGTGATATTTTGTGCATTGCAGGGGTTAATCAGCAGTGCCTAACTGCCGCTGCTACAACACACATGCCTTGCTGCCGCTGCTGCCCCTGCAACATCACACAGGACACATGAGCATTGCATACCGCCATGACTGATGCCATCAGTTGTGACCTATACATAGGGTCTCTGCTGCTGCTGCTGCTGCTGCTGGTGGTGGTGCTGCTGTTGCTGCTGCTGGTGGTGCTGCTGCTGCCGCTGCGGCCAATGGAAACACTGTCCCATCCAAGCATCTGATCAAAGACGCTTTGAACAACTATACAGACTGTTGGTCTCCAACAGAACACCTACTAGTAGTACTGCTGCTATTGCTGCTGCTGCTGTTCCTGCGCAGTTGCAGTTGAGACCATTAGCCCAGTGTGGCATTCAACCACATCTTCAAACAACTGGTCCCTAACACACCATTGGACCTCACGAACTACTGCTGAGACTGCTGGCCTTTCTTCGGCCATCAGGTGAACAAAAGCAAGGTCTTGCTGCCCCTGCTGCTGCCTCTGCTGCTGCCTATGCTGCTGCCTCTGCTGCTGCCTCTGCTGCTGCCTGTGCTGCTGCCGCAGTAGCATCAAGAACCACCCATGACAACATCTGATCTGACCTAAACCCAGATTGATGCATAATGCGACTGAACTTTCTAGACCGTTAGTGCCCTGCAAAACCCTGGACCTCACAAACTACTGTTGTTACTGCTACTACTGCTGTTACTGCTGGCCTTTGGATGGCCATGATCTGAACAACACCAACATCAGTGACATCCAGAACCATCCATGAAAACGTCTGATGAAAGCAGACTCTAATCCAGACGATGCGTAATGCGACATTAGTCACAGACTGCCAGTGTCCTGCCAGTCATTGGACATCCACAAACTACTGCTATTACTGCTGGGCTTTTTTGGGCCATCAGCTGAACGCAAAACAACACCAATCATTTGATGCTGCTGTTGCCGCAGTGGCAGCTGGCAATATTACCCCATTATAGCATCTGATCATAAGATGCATTATCCAGCTACATACTCACACCCTAACAGAACATGAACCGCACACACTACTGCTGTCACTGCTGCCCTTGCTGCTGCTGCTGCTGCTGCTTGACCATAGCTTAACAGGATTGACCCAGCAACGTTATGCTGCTGCTGCTACTGCTGCTGCAGCAGCAGTTCAAAGACCCAACCCCATTACAGCATGTAATCCAAGATGCCGTTTTGGCCAACTTTGCAGGATGCCAGTGCCCCATGAAACCTTGGACCTTGCCGCTCACAACCGCGACTGCTGCGGCTGCTGCTGGTGCTGCTGCTGCTGCTGCTGTTTCTGCTGCTGTCCCCCCAGCCTTGGCACAAACCCCGCCGCATTCCTATGTGCTGCTTGGTCACTGTAATGCCAAAGCTGGTGGCAGCAGCAGCAGCTGCTGGAACAGACCGAGAACCTCAATACAACACCTGAGAACCTCAACAAAACACTTGAGTGCTTGCATTTAGTCACAGCGACACAGCGCTATAGTATGTAGTTGCATTAGCTACGTACTCTGCGTGGCTTAGACCTGCTGCGGCCTGTGCACATACGGCTGCTGCTGCCGCTGCTGCCATACTGCAAGAGCATCTCATCTAGAACATATCTTACAGCAGGAGGCAATAATGCGCAGCAAACACTTGTGGCAATCCCAGGACCTTGTGATCTGGAGCAGAATGCATGCGCATGCTCTCTCGAAGCTGTGCCAAATCTACTGGGCGTCACCGACCTGGGTTGGTGGCGACGCTGCTGCTGCTGGTGCTGCTGCTGCTGGGTTCTCAATCTTCACAGCAACTGGCTGTGGCTGTTCTGTTCCAGCCGCTACTGCTGCTGCTGCTGTTGAAGTTCGTTGTGCTGGATCATCCATAGATTGCTGCTGCTGCTGCTGCTGCTGGGAAGCTTCAGCAGCAGGAGCAGTGGGAGCAGCACTCTGATGACTCTGCAGAAACTGCTGCATAGCGGATAAGACGTCAACGCCCTGCTGCTGCTGCTGACCGCCACCCAGCCCCAGTGCCTGCATCATCATGCTGCTGCTACTGCTGCCAGCAGCACCAGTAGCAGCAGCAGCCGGACCCTCAGCCGCTAGTGCTGCTGCTGCTGCCGGTGGTGCTGCTGCTCCTGCATGTTGCAGCAACTGCAGTAGAGCTTGGTACATTCCAGGCTGAGCAAGTAAACCAACCACAGCTGCTGGCGGCGGCGCCACTGCTGCTGCTGCTGCTGCCTGCTGCTGCTGTGGTAGATCAGCAGCAGCAATAGGAGCAGCAACAGCCGCAGCGGGATCCGGCTTGATCTCAATGACAGGCTGGTGCTGCTGCTGCTCAGGGCTTGACGAGCCGGTTCTTGGCTTCTTTGCCGCTGGCTGATCTTCAAGCTGCTGCTGCTGCTGCTGCTGCTCCTGAGAGATGACATGGTGACCATTAGGCAGGCTGGTCCGTGGCTGACTTGCTGCTGCTGCTGCAGCTGCTGCTGCTGCCACAGCACCGTTGGCGAGCTGATGACCACTACCACCTAGCAACCCCTGTAAGAAGCTTGCGATCTCTGTACCATTTGATGCTGCTGCTGCTGCCGGTGCTGCTGCCAATGTGCCAACATTTGCTGCTGCTGCTGCTGTCGGCATAGGTGGCACGTCCAGAGGTGCAGGCGGCGGTACAATATTTGAAGTTTGAATATTTGAATTTTCAGGTTGATATTCACCCCCTAATGTACCAGATCCCATCGTCCCCGCCGTCGCTGCTGCCGCTGCTGCCACTGCTGCTGCTGCCGCTGCATCGCCATAGCTACTGACACCATCAGCAGCAGCAGCACGGCTCGACTTAAGCAGCGCTGTTTTGAATTCTAAATTTGCAACAGCCGCCTGTAGATCTAGCAGGTTCTGGGGCGTTTTGGTGGTGCTGCTGCCGCTGCTGCCGGTTGCTGCTGCTGCTGCTGCTGGCACAGCACGCAGCAGCGCTGTTCGCAGCATGGCTTGCTGATCGTTGACGACACGACGTAGTAGTGCATTTTCGGCGTGGAGGGACTCTACTTCCTGACCTTGTCGAGCAGCCTGCAGAAAATAACAGTCACGTAACAGTTGTGTTACATGACTTGACAATAACAACTTGTTACAACTGGACAAGTGAGGTTTAATACTGCATGTGTCCCTATAATCATACGTCAGCAATTGTTTGAGATAGATTGTATACATCGCATACATATAGCAGCTTGGCAAAGCGTTGATGTGACATTTACATAGAAACAGTAAAAACGTAGCAAAGTAACAAGTAACTTGAAAAATAACACGAGTCCCGGATCTACGTACCATTTCTTCCAACTCTGCTAATCTTGTTTTCATCGTAGCGACCATATTCTTCTGTTTCTGCCTGAATCGTTGTTGAGCTAACCGGTTCTTCTCTTTTATTCGAGTAAAGCTTCCGCCATTGCTGCCAGCAGCAGCAGTGGACTTGCTGCCACCATTGGGTTCTGCAGCAGCAGCAGCAGCAGCAGCAGCAGCAGCAGGAATATGTCGATCAGTAACCAAGCGGCATCCATGTCAGATCTGTGATCATAAACAACATATTAGAGCCAAAGTTTTGGGGGGTGGGGGGTGTCATACTGTAGAGATGGCCATCTACGATCATCGCGGTAACAGCCAGGCTTGCTGACCCCCAACCATCCATCATTATTTGCCATCCATTGTGATTTGCCATCCGTTGTTATTTGTGCATGATCAGCATTGCTGCCAGCAGCAGCAACAACAGATTTGCAGCAGTGGCAGTGTATGAAGAGCAGAAGCAGCAGCAGCATGCCCGACAGCAGCAGGAGATTAGGCATCTGCGCGCAGTGTGCCATGCCTATGAACACCGCGCTGCTGTTGGCACGCCGCTGTTGCTGCTGCTGCTGCTGCGGTTGGTTGCCAGGCAATGCAGTTCATTGTGTGCCACCAAATTTCAAGAATCCAGCTAGATTTGGAGACACTCACAGCGTCTGGCAGGGGGAAGAGCGGACGGAGAAAATAACATATGATAATAACACACGCTAAAAACATATGGAAATAACATACGACAATAACATAACAAGTACCTGACGTCTCTGGTGAATCATCTGCTGCTGCCCATGACTTGTGCAATCCCCCATTCATGTTATAATGCTGCAACAGCGGATGCATGTAATGCTCAGCACCGCTGCTGCCAGCGGCAGCAGCAGCAGCAGCACTGCAAGACCCCAGCAGCTGCTGCCGCCGCTGCAGATCGTCTAGGTTGTAACTTCCCATAGCTGCTGCTGCTGCTGCTGGTGGTGGTGGGGACGGAGGTGTCCTTGCATTGCCGGTTTCGGCGGCCGCTGCTGCTGCTGCTGCTGGGGGTGGAGTTGCATTTGCTGCTGCTGCTGCTCCTGCTGCTTGTAGTAGCTG
>NSMO01000077.1:0-33939 GCA_002588565.1 Coelastrella sp. UTEX B 3026
GTGGCAGCAGCGCCGCTGGGCAGTTCTATCCACCTACAGTGATTGTTGGAGTGACGAAAGACATGGACCTCTACTATGAAGAGGTGTTCGGCCCTGTAAGTGCATCAACTGTTTGAACCAATGCCCAAATAGTAGGAGGAGGGCTAGCCGTGCATGTTCTTGTGCCCTACTTTACTGAATGTTGCCATTACTGATAACGTAAATTGCTGCAAGTCAGCCACAGCCATATGGCTGTCGGCCTCGCGCTCGACGTTTTCGCAGGTGGCTTGAACTATTACTCCATGCTATTCACGACCAGGGTGACCACCGCAGACCACTTGAATGGTGCCATTACTGTATTATTGTGTACACATTTCACCAGCAACTGCCTGCAGTTGTATGCACCTACAAAGATCATTAGTACTCGCCTGGTTTGGGTCACCAACACAGGCCATGACTGTATAGCCCTTGAAAACCTGGTTTAACACACCCGCGTTTGCTATCAACACACTATCAGCTCTTGAGTGCATGTGCTGCTTGTGTTTTCTGCAGGTGATGACTGTGTATACCATTGACACGGACACAAGGCAATCCAAATTCTCAACCACTGTCCTTTCGGTTTCAGCAGCAGCGTGTTCAGCGGGCAGACATGCCCAGTAGTTACCATATGTGTCAAAAATGCATAAATGTATGTGTTGTTTGTGGTTTCTACAGGTCATGACTGTAGATCCCTTCGACACGGATGAGGAAGCCATTCAAACTACCAATGACCGCCCTTTCGGTATCGACAGCAGCGTTTTCAGCGGCAACATCTGCCCAGTAGTTGCCATATGTGTCGAACATGCATAATCGCCTGCTTTCCTTGTGGTTTCTACAGGTCATGACTGTATATCCCTTTGACACGGACGACGAAGCCATTCAAATCGCCAATGACTGCCCTTTCGGTCTCGGCAGTAGCGTTTTCAGTGGCAACACTCACACAGCTAGTTGCCATATGTGTCATAAATGCCTAAACTCCTGCTTTTTTCTACAGGTCATGACTGTATATCCCTTCGACACGGATGACGAAGCCATTCAAATCGCCAATGACTGCCCCTTTGGTCTTGGCAGCAGTGTCTTCAGTGGCAACACTCGCAGAGCCCGTAGAATAGCCTCACAGCTTGAAGCTGGCATGACAAGCATCAATGATTTCAATGCCACATACATGTGTCAGGGGCTGCCATTTGGTGGTGTGAAGTACAGTGGCTTTGGGCGCTTTGCTGGAGTAGAGGGCTTGAGAGCCCTCTGTGTGCCAAAAGTAAGTCAGGCCCATTTGTTTGAGCGGCCACTTCTTGCTTCCATTAATTTCTGTGATCAAAAAAGGCACAAATACTGAGGATGCCAGACAGCAGAAGCGAAGCTAGTTTCACTCGAAGAAATGCCACATACATGTGTGCGGGGCTGCCATCTAGTGGGGTCAACGTAGTGAATTTGGGTCATTTGCTTAAGTCGAGGGCTTGGAGCTCTGTGCGTGCCAAAGGGGAGTCCGGCAGTACCCTTGGACAGTGTTACCTCACTCCCCAGGTTACGAATAGCTTGTGCGGTTGGCATAAAACGTCATCTCGGACCCTAGACACATGTCTCGTAGTTTGTCGTCATGCGGTGTGGTACATAGGGACTTTAGGCGGTTGGCTGGAGTAGTTGGACCGTCTGTTTTCCCAAAACCATAATCTTGGCAGACCGTATAGAGAGAGAGAAGTTACAGTGGATACCTCACCACCTAGAATGGTACTCTCCACACCCAATAGGAAACCGATTGCAACCGACAAAGGATAAGACCAGATGAAACCCTGTCAAGCACTCGCTCTCTGTTTTCGCTTTTATGTCCGGCTTATGCAGCCGGATACGCACACTTAAAAGTATGTGCTGAACATGCTGTTGCCGTTGCTGCAGTCTGTTGCTGAAGACCGATGGCCGCTGCTAATGAAGACGACCATTCCCCCTCTCTGGCAACACCCAGTCGGCCCTGCTGCAGCTCCGTTTGCTGTAGCCCTGACTACCATGTTCTACGGGCCTAGCATTGGCGTGAAGGTGTCAGGATTAGTCGGGGTTTTGAAGGCAGTTATGGGTATTGGGGTGCAACACAACGGCACTAAAGACGGCAGCAAGTCCAAAGAAGTGTGACAGGCAGAGTCCCCCAGCGGGTGCTGCCTTTGTTGAACCCGCAAAGCATTTTAGTCTGAGTGGCAGGCTCGGTTGCTGTTTTAAGGGCAATTATTGCTTTGTTGTTATCATACTATGATGGTACAGGTATTGGGGCGACAGAGCCTGACTGCGGCAGCCAGACAAGCAGCAATGGGTGCAGCTGCGTTTTCTGTTGCCTTGACTACTACCACCAGTATTTGAAAGCAGGGCGGGCACAGTTAGAGTCGATGGCACTTTTGGGGTGCCACCGACTGTCAGAGGTACGTATGCCCAGAGTATGTATGTTTGTTCACAAGCATACATACTTCTGCCTTTGATTCATGCTTGCTTTCATTACAAAATATTACTTTCGCTATGGTAGAGCCAGGGCGGGCACAGTAACAGTCGGTGGCACTTTTGGAGTGCCACCGGCTGACCATAGGTGCATAAGAAACTGCAAGCTTTCCAGCAACATGGTCTCTCTCTCTCTCTTCTCCTTACCACACTGCTCTAATAACGTTCTTCATTGTTAACAGGTTTAGGAAGCTAGGTGTATCTAGATACACCTAACATCTTAAACCTGCTAACAGTGAAGAACTTTATTGAGCAGTGTGCTAAGGCTCCCACGCCTATTGACAGTTGGATCAAATTCACTTCTTTCTCGAAGCAGCCCATCTCTTGGTTGCTGATAAGCACGAGCTGCCTCCTGATGGGCCCCGGGGGTGTAAGAGACTGTTCCAGGCATTCAAGTGCAGCAGGACGGCCGAAACGACAGCGGCAAACCCAAAGGGTGTGATAGGCAAATTATTGACGCCGGGCTTGATTGGTGTCTTAAAGGCTTTAATGGTTACTGAGCTGTCAAAAGATGGCAGCAAAGGCAGCACCAAGGCAAAGAACATGTAACAGGCAGTCGGGTGCAGATTGCCAGCGGTAGCACAAGCATAACAGAAGTAAAAACTTCATAATGGAACTGGAATCTAGGTTCCAGGCATGTTTGCTGCCGCAGTGGCAGTGTATGTGATGTTTTTCCTCGTATGCGATATGGCTCAACCTGAGCGTATTGGTGTCGATGTTCTGAAGTCCTGGTCTGCTGGGTGCCCCAGGCTGGCAGTGTACAGGCAGTAAAAAGTCTCTACTGAACGATCCCACCCATCACCCAATACGCAGACTGGGATGCATAGTGATTGGTTATACCATGCGGATGGAGTTTGCTCGTTTGCGCTAAAGCACGTGCGCAAATGCTGGGCCGGTGCATGAGCTTATGTGAGATAGGATCGAGAAGCATGCTGTCACGGCTGCCATCATCCTGTGCCGAAACCACGGTGCCACATTCGCGTATTTCTTGCGTGGGGCACTCGTGTGCCCGCTTCGTAACCCAGGTCCCGGGACGTGTGACGCAATTGCGCAAGTGCTTTTCAAGCAGGTGATCTCCACCGCTGGACTATGACACTGCCGCCTCATATGCTGCAAAATAAAATGAACTCTTGAAGATGCCCATTTTTGCGTGACTGCCTCAACCCAGAAGTGCAGCAAGCCAACACACCCAATCATTGAGGCTTGTCTACTCATAGGTCTCTTATCATGTCGATCACGGACCTGTGACTGGTTGTGTATGCCATTGAGGACAACCTGGCGTGCGGATTATCTTGCGATGCGCGAGTAGTAATCTGGCTGTGCAGCCCGCAATGCAGCATAGACGGGGCGCGATTCAGCAGTATATACTACTAATAGCGCTGATTACTGCTATAGCTGGTTCTACGGAGAGTGCTCGAGACCAAGGTGAGTTTGTGTCACTACACCTGCGAGCAGCTGCTGCTCTTGCTAATGCCTCTGCATCCTTTCACAGCTTCTTACCTTCTGATGGACGTAATGATTTGGTTTCTGGATGGATGCTTTTGTATAGAGCAGCAGCAAGTTGCGTGCAGCATCACTGGCAGAAGCTGGCTGACCAGTGCTTTGTGTTTCTGTGTCGTTTCTGCGCACTGCATAGCTTCTGATGGCCTACACCAGTACTTTAGGCTGCTCGTAGCCATAAACAATATGATCACGATGTAGGCAATAGAAGCACACTTGTTATTCTTCAGAGCAAGCCCTGTCGGTTGGAACGGTACTGCAGGTGTCTTCCAGCCAGTCCAAACCCCAGAAGCACGAGCAGCGGCAGCAGCAGCAGCGTCTGGATCTGTCATTCCAGTGACAACCACATCCTCTCGACTGGTTTACATAACCCTACCATCCAGTACGTCACCTGAAGTCCCACCCAAGCGCACATATGACCTGCCACCTGTTCCGGGACCTGAGGTGACTCCAGGTGTCACTAGTCCGGGACCAGAAGTGACACCTGCAGCCGGGGTGTCACCAGCGGTACCGTCACCACTACCCTCTGGCAGCACTGTTCAAACCAGAAAAGTAACAACAACAACCACTACTACAACTACTACTGTAACAAAAGTAGAGCCCCCAGCAGCAGCAGCAGCAGCAGGAGGGTTTGGATGCCGTGGTAGAGGGCCATGCGCCGCAAATCAGCAGCAGCAGCCTGGTGGCTGGCAGCGGTGGCAGCAGCAGCCCCAGGGCCGTTGGCAGCAACCTGGCAAGGGCGGCTTCGGATCAATCATGGCGACACCCACTGATGGTCATGATAACGATGACGACGATGATGATGATTACGATAATGACAGTGGCAGCAGCAGCCGTGATGGATCGGGAGGTGATGATAATCACGGCAGAGGTTGGAAAGGCCGCAAGCACAAAAGGCATGATGATCGACATGATGAGGTACGGCTGTCCTGTATATAGCCGCTGTGGCTGCACAGAGTTCAGTCGTTGTACTATAGCAACATGTGCAATCGTTTTTGTGGGGCCTGCATCGATTTCGAAGCCTTGAGTTGGCTCTGTGTCCCAAATCCAGAGATTCGCAGCTGAGAGCACCTAAATGTTGAAGAAGTAGCCGCAGCTCATGCATGTAGGGTCACAGATTAGCAATCAGACCATCTAGAACGTCTGGCACACCAACGACAAACCAAGCTCTATGCAAATGCCCTAGCTCGCTTAGAGAGCGACCAACTTCAAGTGGGGTGTCCTCTGCAGAGACTGCTATATGCCAATTGTCAAAGGGGTGTGCTGGCTCTGTGCAAAAGCCAGCAAAAACCTAAACAATTAGCATCTAGCGGTCTCTGCAGAGGGCGCCCCACTTGAAGATGCGCACTTGGTGATCAGCCGCTACAGTGTTGGTCCGACGGAGTCACCGATTCATGGCAATAAGGCAGTGGGGCCAGAAGGGACCTGTAAGCCAGTCAGCTGTACTAGTAGTGGCCCATTCATAACGTCGTGATCAAGTGTTGAAGTGTTTTGCAACCGAACATTGTGCATAACATAAAATGTCACCGAAACGCTCACACTGATCGGCATGTTAGTGGTCAGATAGAAGCAATACCGAGGAAAAGCAGATGCATGATACTGTACAGAAAACGGGCTTCATGATTCTGAAACTGAGAGGTGTCCGGTGCCATATGATTTTGATAGCAGATCTTGTATATGCGTCTGTCGCCTGACTGTTACTCTGTAGGATGATGACGAACATGACGATGACGGGGAGGAGTATGACGAGTCAGTTCCACCCTGGGCAATGACTAAACCCTCGCCAGCCCAGGTTCCATCCCCAGCCCCCATTATCATCAACATAACACCCAACATAACAAATGTCAATATAAATCACAACAATAACAATGGTTGGGCTAGTCGTGACAAGATTGACAGCACGGGAGGTAACATCAGTGATGTTATACATGACATAACGAGCAACGTAACAAGTAACGACCGGGGTGGGAGAAATGGCGTGGAATGGAACAGTGCTTTGCCACCCTGGATGCAGCGTAGATCGTCACCTAGCCCTAGCCCGGCAGCAGCAGCAGCAGCAGTGTCGCCAGCGCCGGAGGAATCGGATCTTGGCACCGATGATTACGTTCCAGAGTATCCAGATCAGGATTCTGATGATTCTGATGATCTAGATAACGAAGATCCTCCTTGGGCAGTAAATCCCCTGGAATCTCCAAAACCTGGGGTTATTATCACTGCTGCCAATGCTTCTGCTGCTTCTGCTGCTGCTGCTGCTGCCATGGCAGCAGCAAACGGTACCAATGTGACAGCAGCGCAGCCAATCAGGGCTATCATAGTAGATGGGAAGCCAGTTGTGATAGCCACAACAGCAACACCAGCAGCAGCAGTACCACCCGCCAAGCCGCCGCTGCTGCCGTCAGCCTCGGCAGCAGCAATGGCAGCAGCAGCAGCAAATGCCACTAAACACCCGCCCCTCCAGCCAGCGTTTGGGTTTGTACAAGTTGTAAACACTTCTGTCCTGTTACCTAAGAATGCCACTTTCATTGGTCAAACTGCCAGTCAAACAAACGTTACCAAAAATAACAATATAACACAGCCAGGTAACGTCAGCCTACCGACAATGCAGGCAGCAGTACCAGCAGCAGCGCCTACGACACCGCCCCCACCACCCTTTGTTATCACCCAACCCGGCGCAAAACAGAAGATACTCATCGGCTGTGTATTACCATTTGAAGGCGGCCAAGCAATTGTGGGAAAAGCGGTTTATAACGCACTCAGAATGGCACTAACGGAGAGAGCTAAGGCGATTTTACCGGGCGTGGATGTGAATTTGACGTGTTCCAACACCAGATGTATTGACATACCGGCGTTTATGGCAACAAATGAGTTTGTCAAGGCAGCAGCAGGTGGTTACAGCTGCATAGTTACTTTTCTGCAATGCTTTCGAAGGCAGTGCCTATGAGCTTATACACAGTCATGGCAGAAGATATCCCAGATCTAGCTTCCAGCTTGCGGCAGCAGCGGCAGCACTACACGACATTGGCATGGCTGTACACGTTTGGCAGAGGCTGCAGAGTGTATACGGTTACTAAGCAGCACTTCAAGTTGCAGCAGTTCTCGCGATTGCGCTGCTGGTGCTTGTACTGCTTGTCTGGCGCAACTGCTGCTGCCAGTGGACTTTTAGCTGTTGCTGCTGCTGCTGCTGCTGTTGCTGCTGCTGCTGTTGCTGCTGCTGCTGTTGCTTTTTTGCTTGAAACATGCCTCGGCTGGTCAACTTGATTCATTGTGCCCTGCTTGAAACCTGTATTGCTTCTACTGCTAACGCACAAGTGATTCAGACCAAACTGGCTTCGGATCAAATGCTTGCTGCCGCCGCTGATAGGCTTTCTGCTCAGGCGCAACTGTTACCGCTGCTGGTGTTGCCAACAAGATGGTCACAATCAGTACAGCAATTACAATCCCTGCCGGCTTTGAAGACATGCCTTTGTTGTTTCATTGCATGGTAGCTTTGTCCCTACTGCTTGTATTGTGTGCAAGCGCTTGCAAGTAGCACAACAAACATTCTTCACAATGCATCTGCTGCTGCTGCTGCTGCTGTGTATGTTCTGCAGTTGCGATCACCGGTGACGTCTGCTCGGCCGCAACTGTTGCCGCTGCTGGTGTTGCCAACAAGATGGTCACAATTCGTACAGCAACCGCAAGCCCTGACGGTGTTGGAAGCATGCGGCTGTTGTTCCACTGCACGGTAGCTTTGTCCCTACTGGTTGTGTTGTGTGCAAGCGCTTATGCAAGTAGCACAATTAACGTTCTCCACAATGCATCTGCTGCTGCTGCTGCTGTGTATGTTCTGCAGTTGCAATCATAGGTGATGTCTGCCCGAGCGCAACAGTTGCCACTGCGGGTTCCAACGCCAACAAGATGACACCAATCAGTGCAGCAACCACAAGCCTGATGGTGTTGGAAGCATGCATTTGTTGTTTCTTCGCACAGTTGCTTTGTCCCTACTGCATTGTGTTGTGCGCAAGTATGTCTGCACGTAATGCATGACCTTGCTTGCCAATGCAACCGCTGCTGCTGCTGTAATGCATGTTCTGCAGTTGCAATCATAGACCATGTCTGCCCGGGCGCAACAGTTGCTGCTGTCAGTGTTTCAAACGCCGACAAGATGGTCACAATCAGTGCAGCATCCACAAGCCCTGCCAGCTTTGGAAGCATGCATTTGTTACTTCATTGCACGGTTGCTTTGGCTCTACTGCATTGTGTTTTGTGTAAGGGTTTCTGCATGTGATGCATGAACTTTCTTGACGATGCAACTGCTGCTGCTGCTGCTGTTGTGGGTGCTGTGCAGTTGCGATCACCGGTGACGTCTGCTCGGCCGCAACTGTTGCCACTGCGGGTTCCAATGCCAACAAGATGATAACAATCAGTGCAGCAACCACGAGCCTGATGGTGTTGGAAGCATGCATTTGTTGCCGCTACTGCATTGTGGTATGCATAATGATGTCCGCAAGTGTGTCTGCAAGTAGCACAACCAACATTCTCAACAATGCAAGTGCTGCTGCTGCTGTTGTGTATTTTCTGCAGTTGCAATCATAGGCGATGTCTGCTCAGGTGCAACAGTTGCCGCTGCCGGTGTTTCCAATGCCAACAAAATCCCAATCATCAGTGCGGCATCTACGAGCCCTGCCTTATCACAACCAGACTTCTTCTTCAGAACCGTAAGTTGAGGTATTTGATGTGAACCATCGCATGCAGCCCTCCGCCTGTGGTTGTGTGAAACATGTTGAGTGCATCAACTTGCTGGGACCACGTTGTGTATGTGGCCCATCGCAGAATCTGGCACTGTTTCTATTGATGTGTTTGCATTCTCTCCAAATCCATATCATTTCCGTTTGTATGACTAGATCTTCAAAAACATCAACAGTATTTGACGCAAACATAAGTGCCGCATTGATGATATCCTCGTCGGCATAGGTTACATTTTCACACGTGCTGAATGAGCCCTGCCACACACTGGCCAATTGGCATCGATGATATCCTCGTCGGCATAGGTTACATCTTCAAACGTGATGAATGAGCCCTGCAACACATTGGCCAACCCATTGGCCGACCGTCAAGCCTGGCCCACAGAGAGCAGATCTGCACACGGCAAAGAGTATGTCCTACACTGCAGCTGGCTGTTGCTGGCAGCAAGGATGTCCAGAATACATAATGTGATGCGTTGCATAGCTGAAGGCTTTTCGTGATGGTTATGTCGTGGGCTGTGTTTCATGTTCGCAGGTGCCAAGTGACAGATATCAAGGCATTGCTGCAGCCGATCTGGTGGTCAGCAGAGGGGGAAAGAACGTCGGCATTGTGTATGAAGACACACCATACGGCTATGGCCTGGCTTTCTCCTTCATCGCAGCCTTTACACCACGTGAGTGAATCATTGACGGACCAGCTGCGATCTCGGCCTGGATCCTTGGCTTTATCCAAACTCAGAGGGATGTGCGCGTGTTTGTGCACACACGGAAATCTGGGTTACTCAGTTGTGTGCCTATCTAGCTGCTAGCAAACTTGCTTGTTATAGTACGTAGCGGTGTGGTCCGGTGCCGGACGCCTGTGCTTATGAGCATGTGCGCCTATGTGACCGACGGCACATCAGTCACCCTACGCTTGCGGCAAGAAGATCGCACGGGGAATTCCTCGATCTTGGGCCTTCTGCTACTTTTGATCGCAGATGGCGGCAACGTGCCGGTGGTGTACTCGTTCGAACGCGGTCAAGGCAGGCCGATAGAAGCGGTGAAGCAGATGCTTGCCGGCAAGAACAACGCTACCTTCCCGTTAGACTCCGTATTTGTCGCTACGAACGACATCGGCTTTACTGCAGAGTTCCTAGCGGCAGCGGATGCTTTGGACCTCCGCTTGCAGATCTACAGCGGAGACTCGTCGGCGAATCCGGAGTTGTTCCTTCGGTTGAAGGGTACGCCGTCCGCGGTGGCGAACTTCACGATGACGGCGCCAAATCCGGGCGACCCCGCTTTCGTAGCGGCGTTCAAGAAATTTACTGGCGACAGTGACCGGGTGAGTTCTGTGGCGCAGCTATACCGAAGTTCCAAGTTTGCCGTGAGTTGCCATTAGGGCACCCAGAGGCAAAGAGTGCACAGCATGGGGCATTTTGACTCCAACGGTATCTTTTTCCACCCCCCTGCTCATCAGGTATGTTGCTGTTTGTATCAGCCTTGTGCATTCGTGCCCGCCGCAGCTGCGTTAACGCTTGTCTTGCTTTCAAAGGAATAACACGACAAGCGTTGACGCCATGCAGCCGCGCTGTGGCTGTAGTGCTGCTACATCAACAGCCGCTGTTGACTACTCATCAACTCATCAGATATCACACACTGTTCGCGGTGCAATGCACGAGTTTGTTGGGCCCCAAATGGTCGGGGCCTTGTTACAAGTGGCCAGTGCAACTGCAATATCAACCAGCTTGTGTGCTCCTATGCTGCGTCTGTGTCAGCTATCAGCAACTTGGGAATGTCAGCTTCAACACTCTTTCCACCTCAGTACTGACCTACATCAGTTTGCCTTGCAGGACTACTCAGTGTATGCCTCAAGAGGCTATGATGCTATGTGGGCACTGCTTCAAGCATATAAGACTGCTGTACCACCAAAAAATGGCCAATCCATTGTGAAGGCTCTGCAACAGCTGAAGTTCCAAGGTTGGTCTGCTAGTAATCCTAGTTTATGTTGGCTATGACTCACTAGCAGTTCTGGTCCGGTGGTTGCCTGCTCTGCAAAAAGCCGACCAGTATAGTTTCAAACTGCTGATAGCTGGCAGCGCGTAGGCTGCTTACATGGATCCAATATGCGGTATGATTGAAAGTGCCCTAACTTGGGTCGCACGCAGACCTGAACGATTTGCATAATCACTCTCAGAAGGCAGTGGTTGACCACCGGTCTGAGTGGTACTTATAAATACATATATCAACCTGCAGCGTGTAGCTCCACAGGTGTAGCGGTGTAACATGCATGCTCAGAGCGGAGGCTGCAAAACAGTGCCATAGATTCTGTAGAGAGACTCTCCTTGTACATCTCTGCCACAAGTTGTGTTCTGTGTATGCAGGTGTTTCAGGGCCTGTATCATTTGACCATAATGGTGACCTAGTAGTCACAGATCAATCATACGTGTCGGCAAAGTATGACCCAATTTACAGCAAGATTAGGCTGGGGCAGCCTATAAATACCAACAATGCAAACCAGAAGGTTTCAGGCAAACGATGATGAGGCGCAGAATGCCGGCATCACCGCTGGTTGTCCTCCTAGTTGATGCAACCAGTGTTGATGTCGATCGTTCACGCTGTTCGGTGCACACACCGGATGTTTTCGAGGCTGATGCAGCTCTTCGTGATAGTATTTGGTGTGCTATCTCTGGCCCAGCAAGACATGGCAATAGTACGGTTGCTGCTCGGCTTTTGGCCTGCAGAGTGCCATGAGCCCGGTCTAGACCAACTCAGAACTGTCAGCCGATCATCAGCAACCCTTAATAGGAGTTGCTGCGCAAGGCCTGGTCGATGTGGGTCTTGAGTAGTTTGTTTGCACCGCTCATGACAGTGTTTGTACACGACACTGCTTGCAGAGATTCATCCTGGCCTGTGCTGGGTTGTCAGGCATGTGTATCTAACACTTTTCTGTTTTGTTTGATTGAAACGCAAGACTGATCAACTGTTTCGTGGCCATTATGGGGTTTGGATGGAGGTGCACATTGTTGACAAAAAAGGACCAACACGTGCCAGCCGCACAACAGGGTTTTGTCCAATTCAGACGGCTGGCAGTTCAACTAATGACTCATTACAATGACATAACATGTTCATTGCTGCTGTGAGTCTCTCGTGTCTCTCTGCCTGGAGTCTGCTAGCTTGTTTGTAAACTTCAAATGGGATGTAGCCTACGCTTTTGTAGTACAGGATTGGTTTGGCTCCTGCAAAGTCACTGTTCCAAAAACATGTTGCACAGGCAGCTGCTGTGGTGTGTGAAGCAGCAGCGCTGCAGAAGCTCCTGTGTGGGGGCCGCTTGCTGCTCTGCTGTTTGCATTTTCTGCTCTCTCCTGGCACTGCTCCCTAGGGTCGCAGTTCTTGACTGCTAGCCATGGCCTAATGCAACCATCGCTATACCATCACAAGATGCCACTGACATGATTGACACCGATGACATGTTGACAGCTGAGGCAAACCGGTGGCTACTGGCTGCATAACTGGCAGACGACCAGGGTAAAGCATAACATGGCTGATTTGTATGTGTACTACGGCGATCAAGAAGCGTTGCTGGGAGATTGCAGTTGGCAGCCGTCCGGACAGAGCAGGTCCGCATGAGCAGGCACCCAGTGCCGCTCAAGCGGACTCACTGAACGCAGCATGAAGCTCAGAAAAAAGAAGCGACAGAAAAGGACAAGAGAACCAGCAGGATGTTGTTGCAGCGTACAGCCCGCTCACGTTGACCTCCAGCGAGAGGTTGGCTTGTCGGACCAGGCGGGAATGTGGGTCGCACTCAGCGGTGACGCCGCCGAAGGGGTTTGGGGTTCTGGCATTCAAACGCCTTACCAGCCAGCATGCCTGTGGGCTATTCTATGAACTGCCACCTGCACCGTTCACAACAGTCGTGTCCACCAGCGGTGATTGCGTCTAAGCAGTACAAGTCCCGAGCAAAAGTACACTCAGTGACTGAACGGCTTCACCACACGCCGTTTCTCCCACCAAGTACCTGAAGGTCAGACACAAAACAGTTTGTTTACACCTTTCTCTATACTTGTTGGAAAGCTGCTAGCAGAACATCCTGCGCTAGCGCTCCCTGAGGAGCTCTCTACCTGCTTTCGTGTGCGATTCGCCAGTGCGTGCCTGTTCTTCTTCAATACTATTGAGAATATGTATCATTCAACATATGTATTGTTGATTTTGACCTCAACAGAATGCGTATGCGCTTGACTGCAGGTTCCCGCCCTATGGGAGTTTTCACTTCTCACCAAGCGTACAGCGGAAGACGCTAAAACGGCAACAACTAGGATCACATTTGCTGCTTACAACATGCAGCGCTCAATAGCCCTCGCTCTGCTCCTGGCCATCGCGCTGGCACCGTCTATCACGTCAGCTGCTCGCAAATCAAACCAGTGGAGAACTCGCCGTAAGTGCCAACATAGGCTCAACTTTGCCGCCAGCCACGCATAACGTGCTCATCACAGGCTTTGAAGCAGATACCATGCATCTTCAAGTCACCAAGTGCAGCCTGTGGACTGTAAAAGTGCCAAGCAGATGTCCTGCCTGGTTTGCTTGCAATCGTTGCTATCACCTGACAAGCTGTTCACACTGGAAACATCAAGCTGCTGTAAGACACAGATATGGCATACAACGCAAGGGCCAATCACGAGCTACATCAATAGTGCCCTGACATCTGGCTTGATATCTTCTGTTCCTGCAGGTGGCAGGTCTGGGTTTGGGGGCTTCCAACGGCCCAGCAGCTCTGGCAGCTCCCCCTCCACCACCAGCAGCAGCCCCAGCACTACAACATCATCTCCTAGCACAACCACCAGCCCTACCACCACAACTACAAGCCCAACCACCACAACTACCAGCCCAACCACCACCACAAGTCCAACAACCGCAACAACAAGCCCAACCAGCAGTCCAACCGGCAGCAGTAGTGGGCCATCCAGTTCAGGTGAAGCATGGATCCTGCAGTTGGGTCTATTCCCAGTGAGACAACATAGTATGCCGCAGCCCGCAGGAGAAATTGCTCAGCTGAATCTCAGTAACCAGTGGCTTATCTTTATGGTGCATGGCAAGCGATGCAAGCATACTCTGTTGCTGCTGATGCCAGATACGGTGCTATTACTGTTGGCCATAGCCACACATTGTTTACAACAGCGCCGGTGGTGCACAATATCTTCAATGCTCACCCCTGCTGTGCTGCTGTGGTTTGTTCCTGCAGTGCTGAATGACGTTCTGAGCCTGCACAACTCCCTGAGGTCAAAGCATTCTGCATCCCCGCTGACCTGGAGCAGTAGCCTGGCATCAAGTGCTCAGAGCTGGTCAGCAAACTGCAACTTCGCACACTCTGGGGTAGGTGGCACACAGTGGACTAAGTAGGTGACTGCTACTGATGGGATTACAGTTGTGAACAATAGACTAATGCTGACTTCAACCACCATAGCTACTGCAACACTATGCATGGCTCCAGCAAGGTGGCTGTGCACTGATAGCTCTACAGCAGCGGTGTGTGAAAAGTGTGAAGTGGGGCTTGTACTCTGTAAGCACTCGCAGACCTGCCAGGTGGCCTGCTCGGGACTGCTGACCTGGCAGTATGCAGCAGGACAGCAAACGCTGTTCAATCATTATGTGACGGTGTGTGAACGAGCTTAGCCTGGCATCCCTATTTGGTTTCCTCTGCATGCTCGCCAAATATGTCACGAATGAGCATCCAGCTCATATGCCTCATTACAGCGATGCTTGTATGCCTGTGCAGACTAGAGGAGTCGGTGAAAACATCGCCATGGGCTACACAACTTTCACAGCTGCTGTCAACGCTTGGTACAATGAAGTGAGCCAGTATAACTTCAACAACCCGGGGTACTCCAGTGGCACAGGACACTTCACACAGGTGGGCACTGTTGTTGCGCAACGCTGACTCATGTATTGCAAGCTTACTGCTGTTGCGCTCATTGCGTACTGCTGTTGTGCTGTTGTGATGCTGTGCAAGCTTACTGTTGTTGCACAGCTGTGCAGACTTACTGCTGTCACAAACAACTTCAGTGTGCACGTGTATTGCTGCTGTGCATGCGTATTGCTGTTGTGCATGCGTACTGCTGTTGCCTAGTGTCATTGCAAAAGAGGTCTGCTGTGCATGCGCAATGCTGTTGTGCATGCGTACTGCTGTTGTGCTGGTACATCGCTTACGGCACAAGCTGACTGGCTTCCTGTCTCCAGCAAGAAACTGAGCATAGTGTGAAGCAGCAATGCAGTGCACAAGCAGGGTTGGCTGGTGTACTTGAGCACCTCTTCAGCTGCGGCCTTGCAGGTTCAGCCTGCACAAGGTCATGCACAGCAGCATATGGCCCAAGAGGTGGCCTTTATATAGTCAGTAATCCGCATATTGTTACAACCGTTGTTGGCACTGAGTGTGCTGCCTGTTGTGCTGCAGATTGTGTGGAAGGGCACCACTCAGCTCGGCTGTGGATATACTCAGTGTGGATCCAGTGGCACTCTCTATGTGTGTCAGGTGAGAATATGCCACACACTGGATGTTTGCCAGCTACACACTGAGTGTTTCTTAAGGAGTCCTGTATGTTGTGGTGGCTATTGCAATGAACTGTATATAGAACCCAAGCTGGGCCATGGACAGGCCACCGTGGCAATCGGATTGGCAGCAGGAGCATGCAACGGCACAGTTAGCAGCTGCTTAGGAAATCAAGAAATGTGCTGTTTCGTGCATCATTTTTCTTGTCGCGTGTGGAACTATTGCAACTGTGTGTGAATGCTTGCTCCAACGGTTACACCTGTTACAAGTCAGGCGGGCAGTTGCTCCCACATTGGAACTTGTGTGCTGTAAGGCCAATCGACGACTGACAACTGCTTGCTTGCTGTTCTGCAGTACTCCCCACAAGGCAATATCATCGGGCAGTTCCCAGCCAATGTGTCATAAGAAGGCAGATTCCCACAGGGTGTCTTCTCCCTGTGCATCAGCATGTGTGCTGCATACAGCATGCTTTCAAGAGAGTGCACAAGTTCCGTGAACCTGGCACAAAAGCTTGATGTTGGAAGTCTATTAAACGAATGATGCGTTAGTCGGTTGCCATGTGGCACAGTGCAGATAGCACCATGCTATCTGGATTGAATCCAATGGTGTCATTGTGTTTGACTGCTGCATGACCCTGTCTGTGTGTGTGCTAACAGTGACACCATCCAACATGCCTGAATAAATCTGATCAGAGAATATTGTACATTACAGATTTAGAGTGTACACTATGCTTGGCATGTTTTGTATCTAGGTCTTTGCTTGAAGGTTTTGTGCCACATGGCAGTGCTGTTCCTGCTAAGTGCTCTGGACTCCACTGGCAGTCTGTGTGAGTGATCCCGTGCTCCTTGACCACACATCGATCTGCGCCTATCTTAGGCCTGCATAATTGAGGTTGTGCTCTTAATGATTGTAGCTTGACACACAATGTGATTGCGCTCAACAACATGAAGTGATTTGATCTGCTTGCTGCTTGCTTCCTTGCCGTGCTCAGTTCTGTCTTGTTTTGCCTACAGCATTGTCATTGCTGTGTCTGCTTAGGTATGCTCGCATGTGCTTGTTTGTTGCTTTGCGAATGATATTGAGGCAGTTTTGCATGACCATTGTCCAAGTGAATTGCTTGCAGTTTTATAGAGGCATCATGTGTACATTCAAGTTTAATTGGAGCCTGAAGGTAACGGAATGCAGTAGACCTTTATGTCAGTGATTCTACCTGGTCTGCACATGCATAGGGTTGCTTCAAGTGCTGAGTGTCTACCTGCTCAGTAACTAGTGGTGCCGTTGGAGGCAAGTGAGGCCTGCTTCAGGTGTAGTACTACTTAATCAGTGAAGGTGCTGGTTTCCTTCTTGCACAACCTCTGGCATTGTATAATGTGGCAAACAGCCAAAAGTCGTGGTATGACTGCTGGTACTTGCCCCTGAGACACGGGGTAATGCTGATGCTGTATCAACAGGTGACGTAAGTCTTTAGTAGTCACTCAGAACTAAGCACGTCTTTAGTAGTCTACCGTTGCTGAATGGTAAGCAGTCGGCGCCCAGTTGGCTTCTGCACAACACTCCACCGGCAGACAGGGATTATAAAGGTCTGATTGGCCATCAGTAGAGTTGAACTCTACTTCAGCGCCTTGCAGATAAGCCATATCTAGACCCAGGGTCGTATATGTGAGAGGGCAGCGCCATGGCACAGTGGGCGTGGACATCTGCCATCAATAGGAGTGGCCAATAGGAGTGAACAAAGCCCACGCTCACTTCATGCATGTTAGGGAGTGTTCGTGTAAGCGACGTATATGTGTGAGAGCACAGCCAAGGCACTGCCATGGCGTGCGACAGTGCCCATCAAAATGTAGTATCCGCTGAAATATGTCAGCGGATACCGCTGACATGTCAGCGGATACCACTGACATATGTCAGCGGATAAACCATTGCCAATGCAGCTTATGCATGCATGCAGGAGCTGCATTCATCCTGGCAACAACAGCAATTCTGTTGCAGGATGCTGCTTTTGCAGCTTATACCTAGAACCATGGAACCTCGGGTTGGGTGTTGTGACAGGGAAATGGTGCTTTGCAGCTTTCGGTGATTAGGCTGTGATTGCCCTCGACTTTCATCACTCGTATGAGGCTGATATATGCTGACATGCCGCATCTGATGGTCACAACATACGTGTTGCATGCCCGTCTGCAAGTATGGCTGTGAGGTCTCAGATTGTTCCCGCTGCATGGTAGGTATCACACCCTGTGATGGCATTTTGAACACATTATGTACTGATTATCAGTCTCTGGACCTGATTGTTACAATACGTCACTGTTCTACTGCGATGCAATAGTATCGCAGAGCAGTAGAACAGTGACGTATTGTAGCAACAGTGTTGCTATTGCAGTTCAACTGCAACATCGGATGTTGTTACAGTTGGCTATCGGTTTGTTTACAACCAATCTTGCCCAAATAAAATATTGAGTCATCACAAGGACAAGGTTGTGTAGCTTGACGATCGTCGCTGGAGTCCCACATGTTCCTCTGCCTTCCGGATTCTGTCAGCCCGTTTGTGACAAAATGAGTTGTACCCTATTGATTTATGCTGCTGAAAGGTCTTGCCTCTCACGAAGCTGCTGTTGTTGCGAAGACCTGTGGCACTGGCAGGTGGTATTTTGCGTGAAGCAGCCCTGCGTAAGCTTTTGGTGACAGCTGTACGACCAAAAAATAGCCAATCCATTGTGAAGGCTCTGCGACAGCTGAAGTTCCAAGGTTAGTCTGTCAGTAATTCCAGTCATTAGTCCTGTTTGCCATGATTCACTAGCAGTTATGGTCCGGTGGTTGCCTGCTCTTTGGAAAGCCAACCAGCAGAGTGCCCAACTGCTGCTCACTGGCGCCGCATAATCTGCTTGCATGGTCCTCACACGGTAAGTCTGAAAGTGCCCTGACTTGGCACACACGCAAACCTGAACGTTTGCAGAAGTTACTCTCAGAAGGCAGTAGTTGACTACCAGTCTGAGTCATACTTTAAGTCACATGTGGTTGAACCGTAGTCACTAAATCAGCCTGCAGTGCGCAGGTCCACAGGTGTACAGTTTGACATGCATGCTAAGAGCAGATGTTGCAAAACATCATATGTCTTGAATTCTGCAGAGAGACTATCCTGTCCTTGTGCGTCTCCGCAACAACGTGTCTTCTGTGATATGCAGGTGTTTCAGGGCCTGTATTGTTTGACCAGAACGGTGACCTGGTAGTCACAGATCAATCATACGTGTCAGCAAAGTGTGCCCAATTTAAAGCAAGAATAGACTGGGGCAGCCTACAAACACCAACAATGCAAACCAGAAGGTTTCAGACAAACGATAACAAGGCTCAGAATGCCGGCATCAACGCGGGTTGTCCTCCTAGTTGATGCAACCAGTGAATATGTCACTCGTTTGCGCGGTTGTAAACACTCCAGACATTTCCGAGGCTGATGCAGCTCTTCATCAAAGTAGCTACTGTACTGTCTCTGGCCCGGCAAGACATGGCTTTAGTACGACTGCTGCTCGGCTTTTGGCCTGTGGAGTGCTATGAGCCCGGTCTATACCAATTCAGAACTGTCAGCCGCTCATCAGCAATCCTAACAGTTTGGGTGTGTAATGCCAGGTTGTTGTGGGTCTTGAGTAGCTTGTTTGCACCGCACATATTCTTGTTACAGTACACTGCTTGCAGAGTTTTATCCCGGCCTGTGCTGGGTTGTCAGGCATGTGTGCCAAACACTGTTCTGTTATGTTTGACTGAGCTCAGGACTGTCTGACTGTTTCGTGGCCATTATGGGGTTTGCATTGAGGTGCACTTTCCTGGCAAAAGGGACCAACCCGTGCCAGCTCGTGTGTCATTTCTTGATGGCTGGCAGTTCAACTAATAAGTCGCTTCGACGACATAGATTGTGTGCATCGTTCATTGCTGCTGTGAGTCTCACTGAGTGATATGTCCCTCTGCCTGCTGGAATCTGCAAGCTTAGCTCTGAAGTTAACAGCTGAGTTCGCACAAATGAACCTGAAAGAGTCTGCTGAATGGCCTTGCCTGTTGCGAAGTTACTGCTTAAACTATTCTGAACAGGCAGCTGCTGTCTTCCCTGAAGCAGCAGCCCTGCAGAAGCTTCCGGTCTGGCCAGACCCCATGGGAGCAACATGCTGGTCTGCTGTTCCCTCTTTCTCCTGGCCGTGCTCCTCAGGGTCGCGGTGCCTGACTGCTAGACGTGGTATGCCTGTAGTACAACCATGGCTGTCCATTACAAGATGCCACTGACATGATCAATCCCCAGTGATGCTGTGGCTATTGGCTGGACAGTTGGCAGACGATACGGCGAACAGCATAACCCGGCTTCTTTTCATCATAACCCGGTGACTGTACTACGACGGTCAAGTAGCGCTGCCGGGAGATTGCATTTGGCACCCCGCAGGTCCGCGTGAGTAGGCACCCAGTGAGCTGCTCAAGCGGACTCTCTAAACGCAGCACAGAGCTCAGAGAATACGGCAGAAAGGGTCAAGAGGATTAGCAGGGAATTGTTGCAGCGTACAGCCCGCTCACGTTCACCTCCAGCGGAAGGTTCGCTTGTCGGACCAGGCGAGAATGTGGGTCGCACTCACCGGTACCGCCGATGACGCCGCCGGAGGGCTTTGGGGTTCTGGCGTTCAAACGCCTCAACAGTCAGCATGCCTGTGGGCTTGTTTTAAACTGGCACCCGCACGGTTCACAACAGTCGTGTCCACCAGCGGTGATTGCGTATAACCAGTACACGTCCCGAGCAAAAGTAAACCGAACGGCTTCAAAAAACGCCGTTTCCCCCACCAAGTACCTGAAGGTCAGACACAGATACGTTTGTTTACACTTTTCTCTATTGCTTCTCAGAAAGCTGCTAGCAGAACATCCTGCGCTCCCTGAGGAGCTCTCTACCTGCTTTCATGTGCGATTCGGCAGTGTGTGCCTGTCCTGTTTCATTACTATTGTAAACATGTATCTTTCATCATGTGTGCTGTTGATGTTGACCTCAACAGAATGCATATGCGCTTGACTGCAGGTTCCCGCCCTATCGGAGTTTTATTTTCTTATCAAGTGTACAGCGGAAGACGCTAAAGCGTCAACAACCAGGCTCAGATTTACTGTTTACAACATGCAGCGCTCAATAGCCCTCGCTCTGCTCCTGGCCATCGCGCTGGCACCGTCTACCACGTCAGCTGCTCGCAACTTGAACCAGTGGAGAACTCGCCGTAAGTGCCGATGTAGGCTCATCTATGTCGCCAGCCAGGCATACGTGTTCATCACAGCCTGTGACGCACATACCTTCCATCTGCAAGTCACCAGCGGCAGTTTGTGGATTGTAAAAGTGCCAGGTAGATGTTCTGCCTGGTTGGCGAGCAATCGTTGCTATCACCTGGCAAGCTATTCACACTGTAAACATCAAGCTGCTGTAAGACACAGATATGGCATACAACGCAAGGGCCAACCACGAGCTACAGCAATAGTGCCCTGACATCTGGCTTGATATTCTCTTTTCCTGCAGGTGGCAGCTCTGGGGTTTGGGGGCTTCCAATGGCCCAGCAGCTTCGGCAGCTACTCCTCCTCCACGACCAGCAGCAGTCCCAGCACTACAACTTCATCTCCTAGCACAACTACAAGCCCAACCACCACAACTAGCAGCCCAACCACCACAAGCCCAACCGACACAACCACCAGCCCAACCACCCCAACAACGAGTCCAACCACCACAACCACAAGCCCAACCAGCAGCAGTAGTGGGCCGTCCAGTTCAGGTAAAGCATGGCCCCTGCAGTTGCATCCAGCATGAGACAGCATAGTATGCCACAGCCCGCAGGAGAATTTGCGCAGCTGAATCTTAGTAACAAGTAGGTCGTGCTAATGATGCATGGCAAGCGATGCAAGCATACAGCATTGCTGCTGATGCTGGATACGGTCCTGTAACTGATGGCCATAGCCACACACAAATTCAACTTTGGATACATACCCCATCATAGGCTGGCTCTAGCAAACATCAAAGACAGTTGTACACAATATCTTCAATGCTCACCCCTGCTCTGCTGCTGTTGCCGTTTGTTCCTGCAGTGCTCAATGATGTTCTGAGCCTGCACAACTCCCTGAGGTCAAAGCACTCTGCATCACCGCTGACCTGGAGCAGTAGCCTGGCATCAAGTGCTCAGAGCTGGTCAGCAAACTGCAACTTTGCCCACTCAGGGGTGAGTGGCACTTAGTGGGCTAAACAGCAGTAGGTCACTGCCACCAACAGTATGACAGCTGTTAACAACAGACATAACTGCTGACTACCATAGCTCTGCAGCGAAAAGCGTGATGCTGTGAAGTGGGGCTTGTACTCTGTAAGCATTCGCCGAACTGCCAGGTGGCCTGCTTGGGACTGTTGATCTGGCAGGATGCAGCACGACAGTATTCCTACGTTAAAGCTGCACGCTTGCGATGATTTGGCACCAATAATCTTCCAGCTTATCATTCACCTCATGACAGCGATGGTTGTATGCCTGCAGAGAAGCGGAGTTGGTGAAAACATTGCCATGGGCCAGAGAACTTTCACAGACGCTGTCAACGCTTGGTACAATGAAGTGAGCGATTATAACTTCAACAACCCTGGCTACTCCAGCGGCACAGGACATTTCACACAGGTGGGCACTGTGTCTGAGCGCAAGCTTACATGTGTTGGATGCAAATGTTGGATGCAAGTGTACTGCTGTTGTGCAAAATCATCCCTTACTGCATAAGCTGACTGGCTTGCTTTGCAAGAAATGCATAGTGTAAAGCAGGTGCAGTACACAAGCAGGTTCGGCCGGTGTTCTTCAGCCCCTCTTCAGCTGCCTCCTCACGTCTCAGCATGTGCGAGCTATGTACAGCAGCATATGGACCATTAGGTGGCCTAGATAAAGTCACTAATACGCATATTGTGGCAACGGTGTGCTGCCTTTTGTGCTGCAGATTGTGTGGAAGGGCACCACTCAGCTCGGCTGTGGATATACCGATTGTGGCTCCAGTAGGACACTCTATGTGTGTCAGGTGAGCCTCACCATATGATATGCCCCACGTGAATGTTATCAAAATGCCAAACTGAGTATTTCCTGCATGTTTGGTGGCTATCACACTGAATTGTATGACGAATCACAGTTGTGCCATGGCCATGCCACTAACTGGCAGCAAGAGCATGTATCAGCACACTTAGCTGCTGCTGAGGACAACAGGAGGTGTGCTGCCAGCACATGCATGATGTTCAAGCACTGCATAGCCATAGGTCATGGTCATACACTCCCTGTGAAACGATCGCAATTGCCTGCGAATGCTGGCTCCACTGCTACTAGTAGACTTGCTGAAACTCAAGCAGGCAGTTGTCCCCACACCGCTTAATATGGAACCTGTATGCTGTAAGGCCAGTCAACAATCAGCAACTGCTTGCTTCCTGTGCTGCAGTATTCCCCACAAGGCAACATCATGGGAAAGTTCCAAGCCAATGTGTCATGAATGCAAACTCCCAGAAGGTATCCTTGCCCTCTACATCAGCATTTGTGCTCCATACAGCACAGATTCAAAAGAGTGTGGAAGTGTATTAAAGTGGCACATAGGCTAGAAATCGCAAGTCTATTCAAAGGATGAATGCAAAGTCGATAGACGTGTTGCGATGTGGCACAGCAAGATAGCTTTGATCCCAACGGTGTTATTCTTGGGACTGCTGCATGAGCCTCTGTCTGTGATCATCCAACATGCCTTACTGTCTTTGATCAGAGAACATTGTACATTACAGCTTAAGATTGTAGGCTTTGTTCGCCATATTTTGTTTGTAGGTCATTGCTTGAGGGCTCATTTTTGTTTTTTTGCTGATTTCTCTGCATCAGCCTGCCTGCGTGACCCCGTGCTGCTTGACCATGCATTTGATCTGCTGTTATCTTAGGCTTGCATAAATGTTGCTGTGCTCTTAGTAGGTGTACCTTGACCTACAGTGTGCTCGTTGTTACAGATAATCAACTGATTTGATCTGCTTGCCACTTGCTTGCTTGCCGGTTGTAGTTCTGTCTTGTTTTGCCCACGTTACTGTCGTTGCTGTGTCTGCTTAGGTGTGCTCGCATGTGCTTGTCTGTTGCTTGCCAAATGGTATTCAGGTATTTTTGCATGACCAATGTCCAAGTGATTTGCTAGAAGTTTCAGAGAGTCATCATGTGTACATGCCTGGCTTCCAGAATTATTGGGGGCTGAGTGTAGGTAACGGAATGCAATAGACCTTCATGTCAATGGTTCTACCTGGTCTGCACATGCATTGCATTGCTTGTATGTCTACCTGCTCAGCCCAGTGAACTGGTAGTGGTGCCGCAAGAAGTGAGGCCTGCTTCAAATGCAGTACAATTGTAACTTGCAAGTCAATCAGTGATGGTGCTGGTTTCCTTCTTGCACGACGACGTGGCATAGTATGATGTTCCAAACAACTGGGCGAATGTTGGTACTTGCCCCTGAGACAGGGGGTAGTAACAATGCTGCATCACCAGGTGACATCAATCTTTGTAGTCTGAGTGGAGTAATTGCAGCCATCAATGCCATGCGGCATGGCAACGGTTTAGCCTAAATGTGAATATGAGGTGTAACAATGTGAACTTGCTGTTGCAGTAACGTTACTCGATGCGGAATTGCATCATGCTGTATGACGCAGTGTTGTCACAGCCGGCCTGAGACCCTCACGATGATTTGAACAGTCTGTGAATGCTAGCCTGATATCTTCTGCAACCGAAATAAGGGTTAATGGCCGGTGTAACCGTGCTGACAGGAACAGCATTGATAGTTCAATGAACGGTCACAATGCTGGCATGGCAGGGTATGCAAGACGGCTCAACCCCTAATGACCCATGCTCAGCTGCCAGTTGCTGAGGTGGCAGACGTGGCAAAACTCAGAATGGGAAGCAATTGGCGCTCGGTTAACCCTTAGTCCATTTGGAAAAAGGGGTAGAATTCTACCCCATAAAGTAATTTGCAACTTTGAGGGGGCAAAGTAACCCCAATGGCCTTGAAATTTGAATATGTTGGATTTCTGAGTCCTTGGAACAAAGCCCTGGTGTTACATGTGTCATAGGGTTTCGAGTCGGGCAATTACTGCACGTCAGCCTATGGCAGTCACACAAGAAGCTACACACAACCATGCACGATCGTCTGGCCAGCAAAAACGTCTGCATCTTCCAAACCCTTGCAATCTTTGACGGGTTCCCGGCCCCTTCTGCGCAGAACGATGATGCGCGGCCAACGCGGCACTATCGCGTTACGCCTGCCGGGAGCGCCGCGGCCATACAACCTATCACAGTACATATACTACCGTTTTCTCATTCAAAAGTTTCAATTATATAGCCAAAATGGGCTGCATGGACCCCATTGCCGCGCTGGGAAGCTCGTGGGGGACTGTCAGGGTTTGGGTCTTGGCGCCAAATGTACAGGGAGCGTTTCCGGGCTGCACAGGAGCTCCTACAACACAGGGTGTATTTATGGGGTAGAATTCTACCCCATTCTTGACTAAGGGTTAACTCCGCACAATACACTCATAACACTCCCAACGGGTGGAGTTCAGTAGGCCTTGCGGCCGGAAAAGGGTAATTCTTCTTCTTCTTCAGTAGACAGGAATAGAAGCTAAGTTTGATGGCCTGAACACTTTTTCAGCGCCGTGTAGAAATGGGGTCGGCACATGAATGCGGCAAAGCCATGATGAATCGTGCAGCGGCCTATGCCCTCAGTAGGAGTGTGCAAGCATAAACTCCCCGGTGTATCACCCTGACTCTAATGAACAAGGGTCTCTGTCACTTTGTGCACTTTAGGGAGCGGTCAGGTCACGAAATGTACATGTTTGAGCGCACAG
Source organism: Coelastrella sp. UTEX B 3026 (assembly GCA_002588565.1). Classification (NCBI taxonomy): domain Eukaryota; kingdom Viridiplantae; phylum Chlorophyta; class Chlorophyceae; order Sphaeropleales; family Scenedesmaceae; genus Coelastrella; species Coelastrella sp. UTEX B 3026. The sequence continues at coordinate 25,097 of NSMO01000077.1, forward strand.
CCGCTGTGTCTTGAAGGCACTGCCATGGCATGCGACATTGCTCAGGGAATTGGGGTATTTGCTGATATGCATGAGCTGCATCCACCGTGGCAACGTTGCAACAGAATTGCTGTTGTTAACAACAGCAATTCTGTTGCAGGATGCTGCTGTTGCAGTTTACACCTAATACCACAGAACCTATGGGTTTGGTGCTGTGATGGGGAAATGGTGCTTTGAAGGTTTCAGTCACTAGGCTGTGCGTCGAGGGCTGATATTCGTCGAGGGCTGATATATGTGGACATGCCGCATGTGATGGTCACAACACAAGTGTTGCATGGCAAGCTGTATTGGCATATTGTGGTGTCTTTGTCTGCAAGTATGGCTGTGAGGGCCATCTGAGTTCTCGCTGCATGGTAGGTATCACACTCATCTTGAACACATGATGTACTGATTATCAGTCTCTGGACCTGAATGTTGCAGTACGTCACTGTTTCACTGCAATAAAATACTGTTCTGTTGCACTTGATGTTGTTACAGTTGGCTGCAGGTATGTTTACAACCATTTTTGGCCAACTTGGGCATGATGAACCAATGAGTCATCACAAGGACAAGATTGTGTAGCTTGATTATCGTTGCTGGAGTCCCACATAACGGGGTCCTACTTTTTCCGCATTCTGTCAGCCCGTTTGTTACACAAATGAGTGTACCCTATCATAGGGTACATCGGATGTATGCTGCTGAAAGGTCTTGCCTCTCGCGAAGTTGCTGTTGATGCAAAGACCTGTGGCACAGGCAGGTGTTGTTTTGCGTAAAGCAGCAGCCCTGCGGAAGCTTTTGGTCTGAAGACTGCTTGCTGGTTTGCTGTTTCCTTTTTTGCCTCTTTGCTGTGGCAGTGCTGCTCAGGGCCGCAGTGATTGACTGCTAGCCCTGACTTGTTACAATCTTCTCTGTGCCATCACAAGATGCCACTGACATGACCAAATCCAACGATGCCCAGGCAGTCTGCAAACCCGTGGCTACTGGCTAGAAAGTCTTGGCAGATGATCCGGCGAACAGCTTAATCCTGCTTCTTTATTTTTTGCACTACGACGATCATGGAGCGCCCCTCCGGACAGCGCAGGTCAGCGTGAGCGGGTACTGCAGTGAGCTGCTCAAGCGGACTCACTATACGCAGCACAGAGCTCAGATGATACGACAGAAAAGGCCAAGAGGATTTCCAGGACATTGTTGCAGCTTGCATTCTGGTCAGGTTGACCTCCAGCGGAACGTCGGTCTGTCGGACCACGGAAGCGTGTGGGTCGCACTCACCAGTGCCGCCGATGACACCGCCGAAGGGTTTTGGGGTTGTCAATGTTCAAACGCCTTTACAGTCAGCATGCCCCGTGGGCTGTATCAAGAGCTGCCATCTGCACCGTTCAGAACAGTCGTGTCGAATAGCGGTGAACGTGTGTCTAACCAGAACGATTGCTGAGCAGAGGTAAACTGGGCGGCTTCGTCAAACGGCGTGTATCCAACAACTACTTGAAGGTCAGACACGGGCACGTTCGTTTACACTTTTTTCCATTGAATCTACTCACAGAAGAGCTGCAAGGCGTTTCCTGAGCCCGGGGCTCTGTGCCTGCAGGCTGCTTTCGTGTGCAAATCGCCAGCCCGCGTGCTTGTTTTGCCTCTATACTATTGTGACGTGCACCAGTCAACATAAATGCTGCTGATGTTGGCATCAACAGAGTGCGTGTGCACTTGACCGCAGGTTCCCGCCCTACTAAGATTTTCGACGCTCATCGAGCGTACAGCGGAAGCCAACACGTCACCGTCTAAGCTCTTTCGTCCCACAACATGCAGCGCTTAGTCGCCCTCGCTTTGCTCCTGGCCATCGTGCTGGCACCACCTACCACGTCAGCTGCTCGCAACCTGAACCAGTGGGGAACTCGCAGTAAGTGCCAATATAGGGTCATGGGTTGTGGCCATCCAGGCATCACGTGTTCAACATAGCCTGTGCCGTTCATACCTTGCACCTGCAAGTCAGTAATGCCGCATGTGGACTGTAACAGCGCCTACTTGGGCACTGCAGCCAGCTGCATGCCATTGCTCTGCCTGGTTGGCTTGCAGTTGTTTAAACATAAGTTTATGTCACCTGGCATTTGCTGCATGACACAGATGTGACATACAGCGCAAGGGCTCATCACGAGCTGCAGCAGAAGTGCCCTGACGTCTCTACACATCTGTCTGATACCTTCTGTTCCTGCAGGTGGCAGCTCTGGGTTTGGCGGCTTCCAATGGCCCAGCAGCTTCGGCAGCTCCCCCTCAACCACCACCATCAGCAGCCCCAGCACTACAACGTCATCTCCTAGCACAACTACCAGCCCAACCACCACGAGCCCAACCACCGCAACAACGAGTCCAACCACCACAACAACCAGCCCAACTACCACAACAACAAGCCCAACCAGCAGCAGTAGTGGGCCGTCCAGTTCGGGTAATGCGTGGGTCCTCCGGTGGTGTCCAGCATGAGACAGAATATGCATGCCACAGCCCGCAGGAGACAAAGCTGAGCTGAATCTCAGCTGCCCGTGGCTCATGCTGATGTTGCATAGCAACCGATGCAAGCATACTGCATTGATGCTGATGGTGCTGTCCGATCAGTGACTGATGGCCATAGCCACACATAGTTCACAATAGCGCCAGTGGTACACAATATCGTCAATGCTCACCCCTGCTCTGCTGCTGTTGTCATTTGTTTCTGCAGTGTTGAATGACGTTCTGAGCCTGCACAACTCCCTGAGGTCAAAGCATTCTGCATCACCGCTGACCTGGAGCAGTAGCCTGGCATCAAGTGCTCAGAGCTGGTCAGCCAACTGCAGATTCGCCCACTCAGGGGTGAGTGACACTCAGTGGGCTACTGCTACTGAACGGTTGACAGCTGTTCACAAGAGACATAAGCTGCTGACTCATCAAGTACCAATAACAACTGCAACACTATGCATGGCTTAGCAGGCTTTTGCTTTGTGATAGCTCTATAGCAGTGGTGTGGTAGACATGTGATGCTGTGAAGTGGGGCTTGCACTCTGTATACATACGTAAGCACTTGTAGACTTGCTAGGTGGCCTGCTCTGAGGCTCAGACTGCTGACCTGGCAGTGTGCAGCAGGGCAATACTAAGTGTGCCTTTTTTCAACCCGGTGACCCACAGGCCATAGCTCTATGGCCATGTACATAGGCGCCGCTCTCCATTCCGGAGGCGGCAATAACAACACCAAAGCAGTTATTCTATCACTGTCAAACTTGCATCGCAGCTCATTTCATTCATTACAACAATGGTTTTTTGCCTGCAGACAAGCGGAGTTGGTGAAAACATCGCCATGGGCTACAATACTTTCACAGAAGCTGTCAACGCTTGGTACAATGAAGTGAGCAATTATAACTTCAACAACCCGGGGTACTCCAGCAGCACAGGACACTTCACACAGGTGGGTACTGCTGTTATGCAGAGCTTACTGCTGTTCTGCAAGCTTACTAAGCAGTGCCGTTGCAGCGGCTTATTGCCATCGTACTATTGTGATGCTGTGTAAGCTTATAGCAGCTGCTGTTGCCAAACAGTTCTTCTGTGCATGCGTACTGCTGTTGTGCTAGTCTATCTCTCTTACTACACAAGCTGACTGGCTTCCTGTATCCACCAAGAAACTGCGCAGCAATGCAGTAGAGCAGCAATGCAGTACACAGGGAGGGCGTAGAGCAGCAATGCAGTACACAAGCAGGGATTAGCGGTGTACTGGAGACACTCATCAGCTGCTGCCTCACAAGTTCAGCCTGCATGGGCTGTCTAAAGCAGCATATTACCCAATAGACGACCTTGATGCAACTGATATAATCTGCAGGTTGCGACAACGTTGTGCTGCCTTTCGTGCTGCAGATTGTGTGGAAGGGCACCACTCAGCTCGGCTGTGGATATACTCAGTGTGGTGGCTCCAGTGGGACGTTCTATGTGTGTCAGGTGAGAACAGGCCACACAGTGAAGGTATTTGCCAAATACCTTCACTGCATAGTATGCAGCACACTGAATAACTTTGTTAAAATGTCCTGCACGTTTTGGTGGCTAGTGCACTGAACTATATGATGACTAAAGCTGTGCCATGGCCAAGCCACTGATTGGCAGCTAGATCTTATCATGATAACACAGTTGGCAGCTGGTTGAGAGTCCAGGGTATTTGCTGTTTCATGCATCATAGGTTCTTACCGCCTGTGGAACTACTGCGACTGCATGTGTATGCTTGCTCCAACGGGTAGAACCGCAAGAAGCCAGGCAGGCAGTTGCTCCCCATGCCGCTGAATGTGGAACTTGTGTGCTGTAAGGTCAGTCAACGACTAACAACGGCTTGCTTCCTGTGCTGCAGTACTCCCCACAAGGCAACATCATGGGGCAGTTCCCTGCCAATGTGTCATAGAAAGGCAGAACCCCAGAAGGTGTTCACACCCTCGACATCAGCATCTCTGCTGCATGCAGCTCAGGTTCAAGAGAGTCTAGCAGTCTGGTAGATGCATCCCATAGCAGTGTTTGAGGGTTGCGATGTGCCACATGTGGCACAGCGCAGATAGCATTGATTCCAATGGTGTCAATGATTTGACTGCTGCATGACCGTGTCTGCCTGTGACCATCCAAAATGCCTTCATGTCTTTGATCAGAGAACATTGTACATTACAGCTCTGGATTGTAGACTATGCTTGCCATGTTTTGGTTCAACCTAGTAGGTCTTTGCTTGAGGGGTTTTTCATTGTTTTTTGCTTATCGGTCTGGATCAGCCTGCGTGAGTGACCCTGTGCTGTTTGATCAAGCATTTGATCTGCTGTTATCTTAGGCCTGCATGAACTGCTGCCATGCTCTTTGTAGGTGTGTCTTCACATCGTGTGACAGTGTGATTGATTTTCACAACATGACTGATTTGATCTGCTTGCCATTTTTTTATCTTGCTGTGTTTGACTTCTGTCTTGCTTCTACCACAGTGCTGTTGCTGCTGTGTTTGTTTAGGTTTATGCTTGCATGTGCTTGTTTGTTACTTATTGATTGCTTTGCAAATGGTACAAATGAGTCATTCAAATGATCTGCTGTCATGGAGTCATCGTGTGCCTACGCTTGCCTGCGCAAAGAATTGGGGGCTGAAATGTAGCAGAGTCTTATAGGAAATCATGTTTGTGATTACACCTGGTCTAGACCTGCATTGCTGCTGTTGTGTTGCTATTGTGTTTATCTACTTGTGATCTTTGTCATGTTAGTGTAGAAGCTGCCTGATATAGACAATGATAATTGAGTAGGTTGTGCATGCATGTCTCGTCGATGTGTTTCTTGCCAAGAGCCTCTCTTGGCAACTTGCCCCTGGGACATGGGTTCTTTTGTATCACTAGCTGTCACACTGACTTCTTCTCAGAAATGTGCTCAGAATGCTTCAACCAGCATTAATACACCAGGGTGGCATCATGTCGCTGTTGCGATGGCCCAAAAGGCCCCAAAGGCTTTTGTGGTCGTCGCCATCTTGCGTGCGGATGCAGAAACTTTGACCGTAAGCAATGATTGCTGTCACAGCCAGCCTGAGACCCTCAGGTGGATTTTGAACGGTCTATGAGTGTTATCCTGACATACTGTGCGACTGAAAGAAGGGTTTTCCTGGAGGGTGTGACCGTTCTGACCGGAACAGCATTGGAGATTGCTGGCATGTGAGGGTTTAGCAAGCCTTGCAAGTGGCACCCCTATTGACCCATGCTGACGTAGCAATACTGCAGAAATGGAAGCAGTCAGCACCTGGTTAATTCTGCACAAGCTTTCTATAATACTCCCATGGGTCAAGTGTACATCAAGTTCAATAGACAGAACTAAAGCAAGTTTGATCAACCTGGGCTCTACACACGTGTCTTGTATTTATCATCATCATCATCATCATCATCATTACACGCATTTCAAATTCTTACTGAGTAAGAATGATGAACCACAAGTGAACAACACTCGCTTGTGATGGGGAAACCATCACAACCCAACCACAAAGAGATCTGCACGCCCGCAGAAAACAAGCAGCAGGGACCGGGTACGGCCAGAAGCCCAAACCACCAAACATAAGTCCGCCACATGGTGTACCATCTGTCATTCATAGCCCATGCTTCAGCCACATGGACTGCTTGTACTGCTGCTGGAAGCGGCTGTAACTGCTGAGCACGTATGTTCAGCCGCCACTGCTGCCGATGTTTGTAATTATAGCAGCAACTTGTGTTGAACACCGTGTGCCATGGTCAAGTCCAAAGTGAGGACATGGTCATATGCTTGTCCGACATGATTATTCACAACAAATGCTTGTTAACCCCTTCAGAGGCATGACATGGGCCAAAGCCTATCCCATGTGCGATCCATCGATGTATGAGAACCATGGTGGTGGCCAGTCAGTGTACTCAAAGCACAAGTGTCACAGAACTCGAGGAAACAAGCCACCAATATACAATACCAGAGTAACACAAGAACACACCCGCTACCCAAGTGACGGTCAACATGCCATCGCTCTGTACTTGGTCATGCATTCAATAGTATGTGGGTCACCCTCATCAGTGGCCACCAACGGCCCAACACGTGCACAACTACATGCAATATTATAAACACTGCCCAACGAAGTGACAAACTGTGCTTGGCATAAACACCTGCAGCTGCTGCCCTCAGCTAGCAGTCTAGCCCTGCAAAATGGGTGTTCACTTGCTGCTCAGCCCAATTCTGGCGCATGGTTGCCATGTGTGTGGTGGCCAGGGTCGTTGCTTGTGTCTCAACCAGCTTTGACACATAAGTGCCAGCCTGCTTGCGCAATTCATCGGCAACAGTGGCCGGCAATTGCGAATAAATAACTTCATTCATCCTGACTGGTTCTAGGAGTGCGTTGGCTGCAGGCCTTGCAAATGTGTTGTATTGCATACTGTACACAAAACGCAACCCAAAGAAAAGGATACACCCAGTGAAAGCTGCCACTGGCACAGCGGCCTCATTCTTGCACATGTAGAACACGGCGGCTGTCATCGAAACTGCCATAGCCACCAATGACATGCACAACATGAGTGTAACCCTTATGAGTGGCTGCCGTACCATGTTATCGGCTGCAGAGGCTGTCAACCGTCTCAGGTTGGTGCTGTCACAGTTGAACAGCAAAAAGCTTTGTAACCCATAAGCAGTCAATATGACAAGCAACAATAGCATGAATGCTAAGGCGCTGCTGACTCGGTATGTGTAGACAAGGTTCAGACTGTTGTAGCCTTCAGGATTGGGCAACTGAGCTAGCACAGCAGCAAAGCATGCTGCCACCAGCAAGCCAGCCACAGTTATGGTCCCATTGAGAGCTGTGACGACATCAGTAGCGTTGTCCTTGCGTATGCTGGTTTTGTACCAAATTTGCTGATACGTTTCTAGCTTCCCCCATGGTGTAAGCAGTGCTTGGAGCATCTGCCTTACGCTTGCACAATGTTGGTACCCAGCTGTTTATTGACAAGGCCAGGGGTACAAGGGGGCTAAACCTCTACGACTTGCCACTGCGAACTAGCACACAATAGCACAACCTGGTATGCTCGGATTGTTACCCTACTGCTCTCTCAATGCAGCTTCTGCTTTGTTGACTGCTACTTGCAGGTCACCAAATTCATATATGCCCTGATGATCTGCTATGAAGACTTTGGCATTGTCCAGCTCGCGTTGCAGTTCGGTTCGCGCCGTTGCCACGTTTGAGCCTTGGGCTTGCAGCAATGCCGTTCTGAGCCGCACCAACTCCTTTATGTGCTGTTGTCTTTCCCCCTGGACGGCAGTGGCCGCATTCCCGACGGCCTGAAGCAGTAGGCAATGGCAGGAGCTGTTGGAGCAAATGAAGAAATTGGATACATGACGTGCTTGTGTTTAAAGGACCACGTTGCTGGTAACGACCCTTAGCACTGCTGGTGACCCGTCCTTCAAACACAGCTGGTTGGAATCTGGCATTGATATCACAGTCAAGTAGTGCAAACCGCAAAGTAGGTTTAGGATAAAGGCACAATCACAGGCGATCGCGAGGACCGCGCTGACTAGCACGTCGATGGCATGCGCTGCAGGATACTGATTAGTACCTGTGCTTTTTCGAGTCTCATACTGTGATGGCGCAAAGATTGCGATACGCTTCTGCTTCTGCTGTCTACTTGCAATTGCTGAAAGGCGAGGGCTTGCTGGTGAGCAGAAGCGAGAACTGTCTGCAAGCTTTGTACCTTCGAAGGTGACACTCAGCGCCCTTGTCTCAAAGGCTAGAAGTACACCACGGTGATCGAAATCAGCTCAAAGGGGCCCGTGCAGTGCGCCAATTGGTCTTTCTATGGGTTGGCCGCATTTATACCATCCGGGTGTACTCTGCTGCTCGGGCCGACTCAAACGTCTAACATATAGAATAGGAGGGAAAGTGTACAGAAAGTTTCAGCGAGCGCGAGCGCCAGCGGCAGCGGACAGTGTTGCAGTCGCACCCATGGGCCACAGTGTGGTGATTGTCCCAAAGGGAGCTATCATATATGAGCACTGCTGAAGGTGATTGCAGTCAGGATAGGAGGGTAAACGTCTGCGACAAACCCGCGCTGCTTGGAGCACTGACTTCGGTCTGATGGGTCTGGTGCTGGGTTTGGGGGTCTGGTGCATCGGGTGGCGGGGCCTGGGTGTTGTTAGCAGAAGGAAAATGTTGGGGGATCGATCCGGTTGCGAGTTTGCACCGGTTGCGGTCGATGGTAGGAGGAGAAGCACCATGTGTGGCCATGTAAAAGTGAGTGAGCCATGCAACAAGTCAGATGCGCTGGCAATAGCTGTCCTATCATGCATGGGGGTCGCCACCCAAAGAGCTCTCT